>CM051235.1:149828666-150125726 GCA_027917425.1 Gastrophryne carolinensis | reverse complement strand
ATTAACCCTTGTATTTGTTTGGATTTCATATAGGCTGGTAAAATAATATAGTCTGGGGGCTAATCTACACCAATCTCTGTATTATCAAGTGTCTGACCTGATAGTCTCAATATAGCTCTACAAAGGAAGATGGTCTCTTAAAATCAGCGTTCCCCAATCCTCTCACTGAGAGCCACCAACAGGTCAGGTTTTACGGATCTCCACACTGATACACAGGTGAAGCCATTAGTGCAGCAGCACTAGCTGTAGAGCCAGCTATGTGGAGATCCACAAAACATGACCTGTTGGTGGCTCTCGAGGAGAGGCTAGGCAAACGCTGCTTTAAATGTTTGTATAGAATGAGCTGCAATGAACTGCCATACTGGCAGTGACCTTTAGAACCATACAGATCTACTATTCTAAGCATACAGCACGTCCTGCTCCAGATGTAGTAATAACATGTGGGTAATCATCCACCTGAGGCGCTATTCACTGCAGACATGTAGAAAACAGGCTCCTGCCGGCCCTACATATACCGAGGGACCTCCCACAAATCCCCTGATTTCTCTGCAGTGCTCACTGCGAGGACATGGAAGTATCACGCTCTCGCAGGCGAGCGGGGGCTTTACAGCCTGAGGCCCTGCGGGACTATTCCCACCCGTCCTCTTTTTGAAACAATATGCCTCCCAGCCTGGGCTGCGTCGGTCGGGTGAAGGTAGGCAGCACCTTAGGTGCTTACGGAGCTAGACTCCACCGCAATCCCCCACCATAGGGTAGGCGGTTAAGGCTAATGGTGAGCCTTCAGAGGATGCCCCTCCCGCATCAGCGCCCCATACCCCGTGTAGCGGTGAACCCCGAGTATTGGGTCACCTCCCTTCCTATTTCCCCCCGGGAAAAAGAGTGGGGGGGGGTTGTGTGTGCAGATGGCTTAACATTGCCCCATTACACTGTGAGTTGAAGCCCTTGACGACTACTGGGTGTAGTCACCAATTATCTTAACCTTAGCCGCAGCGCCTTAATGTTGTTTACTCGGCGCGTACGGCGGCTCCGATCTAGGACGCTACTGGTTTATTCTCTTTTCTTTCCTGTCATGTCAGTCCCTGAGGTGATTCACTCGCTAGGGGCTCAGTTCTAACTGCTCGTTTTTCTATTGGTTACGAGCTCTGAGCTTGGCGCTCTCATGTTCAGCTCTGGCCCTCACGGGCGACCTTTCTTTAGCTTTCGTTCCTCCTCGCTTGGCTCTGACATCCCTCTTCCCCTTGTGTCTTTCAGACTGTGAGCTTCAGTGGCTTCTCCCGGCCCGGCGTAACGCCCGGCCTTAACTTCTAAAACATCACTCCCACTTCCCAGCGGGTCATTGGGGCATCCAGGGTTGCTTTATAGCGTCAATCCCTACTGGCATTTTGCACATAATAATCACCATATGGAGGCATCTCAGGATATTGTGAACGGGGTTCCTTTGGGACAAGCCCGTCTGTGTGTAGCTTGTGGGGTCTTACCTAGCAGCGGTGACAATGCACGGGTCTGCGTCTCTTGTACACAGCAGGCTCTAGCCAGTCTCCCCACCTCTTCTGAGGCTGGGCCTGCACGCCTCGCTTCACCTACTCCCCCAAGTCTGAGCCTAACCCCCAATACCAGTGGGGATTCTCATTCCGATTTGGCCACTAGGCTGGCTAGTGTGGAAAACGTAATTGCTGGCTCCTTGGCGCGCAAGGCCACCGCCAAGAGGCGACATTTGAATCCTGAATCTACTATATTTCCTATAGAATCTGATGATTTACTTCTTTCCTACACTCATTCCCCCTCAGACGAAGGGGAACTGATCTCTGACTCAGGGTCCTACGATAATGAGTCCAGGGGACAGGAAGATTCTGGTTCTGATCATTGGTCCTCCGACGACATGGATAGACTGTTGACCCAGATCTTCAACGTATTGACCATCTCTCCCCCTGCGCGGCTCCCCGGCAATGGGGGGATCTGTTCCACACCGCTAGAGCGCGGTTGGAGTTTCCCGAACAAACCCATTTTAATAGCCTCATGCTGAAAGAATGGGAACACCCCAGCAAACTTCATGGGGTCCCTAAAAGTGTGGATAAGAAATATCCCTTTCCTGCTGACCTGGTCAAGTGTTGGACATCACCACCAGAGGTTGATGCCCGAATCCTAAGCCTGTCCAACACCTCTATTATGCACTCCCCCGACACTACTACGCTGCGGGATTCGGAGGATCGGCGTGTTGACCAACTGGCATGTCATGCCTTTGCATTTGGGGGAGCGTCGCTCCGCCCAGTGTGCGCCTTAGCCATCACGGCGGTGGCGCTCAGAACCGTAGTTAAGACTGCTCTTGAAGGGTCGGATGACTTGCCCTCTGATGCTGCCAATGCTCTGGCCACCTGTGAAACTTTTGTGAACTATATCCTATCTGCATCGGACGATGCTATTAAGTTGAGTGCTAGGGCTTCTGCTCTAGTGGTAGCTATACGCCGATCGGTCTGGTTGCGCCCTTACGGGGCTTCCATTTAAGGGATTGCGCCTGTTTGGAGAAAGGCTAGATATCTTTGCCAAGGGTGGCAAGTTACCCCAGCACAAGCGTCAGATTCGGCCCTTTCGTGGCCCAAGCTCCCTATTGACCCCCTACCGGGGGGCTAAGCAAGGCAGAGGAGTGTCCTTCGCTGGGTCTCGGGCAGAGCCCTGGAACAAGAATAAGGGACGCTGTCCCGGGGCCTCCTGGGGGCCCAAGGCCCCTCCCAAGACCCCTCAAGCATGAAGGGGCGCCCTCGCCCGTTAGGGTGGGGGGACGTCTACAGCACTTCAAACACGTCTGGAGTCGACACGTCTCAGACCTGTGGATTCAGGAGGTAGTGTCCTCCGGTTACAAGATAGAATTTGCTGTACGGCCCCCTACCAGGTTCGTTGGGTCTTGGATACCTCAAGACCTGTATCAGCATGGGTCTTGATGCTGGCCCTGCAGGACCTTCTGGATCTAGGGGTCATTTGCAAGGTCCCCTTAAGAGACAGGGGCAGGGGATTCTATTCCAACCTTTTCACGGTACCCAAAAAGGACGGGTCAGTCAGACCCATTCTGGATTTAAAAATCCTCAACAGATTTGTCAGAAACAAGCACTTTCATATGGAAACTTTGCGCTCGGCTATCACCTCGCTGCGCCCAGGGGACTTCATGACATCTGTGGACATCAAGGATGCTTACCTGCATGTTCCGGTGTTTCCAGGACACCAAAGGTTTCTCAGATTTGCGCTGCTGGATCAGCATTACCAGTTCGTGGCCCTGCCATTCGGCCTCACGTCGGCTCCCAGGGTGTTCACCAAGGTGCTGGCAGGGGTGATGTCCCTGTTAAGGCTAAAGGGCATACGTGTGTTGCCCTACCTGGACGACATACTCATCACCTCTCGGTCTCTGCGGCAGGCAGAGCTGGACACTCAGTTAGTAGTGTCCACCCTGGAGTCATTCGGCTGGGTGATCAATTACCCCAAGTCCTCTCTGTCCCCCTCCTCAGTGACCCCGTTCCTGGGGATGATTCTGGATACGGTTCAGTCAAGGATATTCCTTCCTCAGCAGAAGGTGGAAGCTCTGACAACGCAGGCGATGTCCCTGCTTTCGAGCCCTCATCCCTCCATCCGGCAGGGAATGCAGTTGGTGGGCTTGATGGTGGCAAGCTTCAAGGCGGTGCCCTTTGCCCAGTTTCATTTGAGAATCCTACAGCTTCACCTTCTGTCAGTTTGGACCAAGGACCCAGCGTCTTTGGACGGGACATGGGTGGTTCCCCCCCTCGGTCAGACAATCCCTTGCGTGGTGGTTGGACCACAGGAACTTGACAGGGGGCAGATCCTTCCTGGCATCCTCCTGGATGCCAGTCTGTCGGGTTGGGGGGGATTCTGGAAGTCCCTGTGCTTCCAGGGAAGGTGGGGCCCTCAGGAGGCCCATCTACCTATCAATGTCTTGGAACTCAGGGCGGTCAGATTGGTGCTGGAACAATTGACCCATCACCTGAGGGGTCTGGCGGTTCAGGTACGCTCAGACAACAGAACGGCGGTTGCCTACTTCAACCATCAGGGAGGGACCCGGAGCAAGGGGGCTCTTCAGGAAGTTTCTCTGATTCTGACATGGGCGGAGGCCAATGTCCAATGCATCTCGGGCTGCAACCTGCTGGCAGATGCTCTGAGCAGGGGGTCGTCCCGTCAGGGGGAATGGTCCCTCTGCAACAGGGTATTTCAGTCCCTGTGTCACCGTTGGGGTGTACCAGATGTGGATCTGTTTGCGTCCCATCACAATCACAAGCTCCCGAGCTTTGTATCCCTGTCTCAGGATCCTCTGGCTCTGGCCACGGATGCCCTGTCCATGTCTTGGAGGGAGTTTCGGCTCCTGTATGTGTTTCCACCAATTCCCCTTCTGGGCAGAGTTCTGCGCAAGATTGCTCTGGAAGGGGTACCCGCGATTCTGGTGGCCCCAAGGTGGCCAAGAAGAGTGTGGTTCGCAGACGTGGTTCAAATGGCAGTAGATCAGTACGATCTGCCAAGGTTGCCAGATCTTCTAACTCAGGGGTCTCTACGCCATCCCAATTTACTAACTCTGGCTTTGACGGCTTGGCTGTTGAAGCCTCCATCCTGATGGAAAAGGGTTTGTCTGCATCTGTAGTGGCTACTATGGTGCAAGCTAGGAAAAAGACTTCCTCGGCTATCTATTATAGAGTCTGGAGCTCTTACATTGACTGGTGTGAGTCCAGGTCTCTTCTCTGCCGGGAATTTTTAGTCTCTAGGGTGCTGGAATTTTTACAACATGGTCTAGACTTAGGCCTTAAGCTTAGTACTCTGAAGGGCCAGGTTTCGGCCCTGTCTATCTTCTTTCAGAAGACCTTTGCCCAGCATCCTCTTATCAAGACCTTCTTTCATGGGGTCACTCATGTGCGTCCCCATCGCAAGCCTATGGTACCTGTTTGGGATTTAAACTTGGTTTTATCGGCCCTGCAGGGTGCTCCTTTTGAGCCTATTCAGGAGGCTGCTCTCGCTGTTCTCACGCTCAAGGTTGTCTTCTTAGTAGCTATCACCTCTGTTAGGCGTCTGTCTGAGTTGGCTGCCTTATCTATTCAGCCTCCCTACTATGAGAGACACCAAGATAAGGTGGTGTTCCGCTTCAAGCCAGACTTTCTACCGAAAGTGGTGTCTGCTTTTCATTTGAATCAAGATATTGTGCTTCCTTCTCTGTGTCCTAATCCTAGTAATCCTAAGGAAAGGGTTTTGCATTCCTTGGACGTGGTTAGGTGCGTCAAGTATTACCTAGTTATCACTAAGGCCTTCAGGAAGACTGATGCTCTCTTCGTTGTGCCTCACGGACCTAGGAAAGGTTTGGCTCCCGCCAAGTCTACCATCAGTAAATGGATTCGTCAGGCTGTGGTTCAAGCCTATACTACTAAGGGGAAGTCTCCCCCCTTCCGTATTACTGCTCATTCTACTCGAGCTGTTGGGGCTTCTTGGGCTTTTCAGCACCAGGCCTCTGTGGAGCAAGTTTGCAAGGCCGCTACTTGGTCTTCTGTTCATACCTTTACTAAGTTTTACAAGGTTGATGTTAGGGCCTCAGCTGATGCTGTGTTTGGCCGCAAGGTTTTGCAGGCGGCAGTAGTTTAAACTGCTTGCTGTTGCCTTTTCTGTTGGCGATCCCACCCTACTTTACGGACACTGCTATTGGATGTCCCACATGTTATTACTACATCTGGAGCAGGACGTGCTGTATGCTTAGAATAATACAATTCTGTGAAATACTCACCTGTAGAATTGGTATTATATGCATACAGCACGTCCTGCTCCAACCCACTCTGGTTTCACGTTGTTCTGGATCCCCTGTTTGGTGATTGTTATCATTACTATTATTGCCAGTTTTTGGGTGGCTGGTTTCTCCTGGCTTCTCCTTTCACTGCTTTTCAAAGCTGGGGATTTGTGGGAGGTCCCTCGATATATGTAGGGCCGTGAGGAGCCTGTTTTCTACATGTCTGCAGTGAACAGCGCCTCAGGCGGAGGATTTCCCACATGTTATTACTACATCTGGAGCAGGACGTGCTGTATGCATATAATACCAATTCTACAGGTGAGTATTTCACAGAATTGTATTTTTTTACAGCTGACCACGGAGTCACAGGACCTTGCTGTAAGTCAGGTTATAGCTCTAGTAAATATACTTACCCTTCCCCAGACCGCATGTATTTTTTTTAATAGTCAGGAGATGTAGGGTCAGTTTTGTAGCTTTGTGCTCCCCTCATAGCCACACAGCTTTACTCCTTGCTGTCATTTTTAATGCTTATCGTGTGCTTCTAAAGGCCTGGTATGCTTTTGTTCTGATATGCTACTTGTCAGTTGACAATTACTTGGTGCCCCCCCTGCTTCCAATCCATGAAGGAGCCTGCTAGGAGCACACTGAAGCTGTATGGGGAGCAGAGAATAAAGCTGAAAGGCTGCAACGGATTGACCAGCAGTGACTGGACTAGTCAGGTAAGTATAGGCATTTTTCACCAGGTACAGGCTTTAATATCATTAATACTCCTAAAGTGGACCAAAACCCAGCATAGTCAAAAGTTTTTGGTCCTTTTCCCGGGGGGGCACCCCGATCGCCCCGCTGTGTGAAACCCCCCAGGATGCCCGAACAGACTTACCGGTCCCTTGGCGTGTCTAAAAGCTAAGAGCATCCTCCGTCTCCCTCTAACAGGGAGCGTACCCGCTCCGGCCATTAACAAATGCCTGGCACGGGCACGGAGGATGCAGCTGTCAGAGCCACTTAGACGCACCATGGTACCGGGAAGAGGTGAGTTGGCTGTGGTGATGGGGGGGGGTTCACACAGCGGGGTGCCCCCGGGGAAAGGACCGAAACCCAAGATAGCCAAAATCCTGGGTTTTGATCCACTTTAATAACATTAATACATTATGATATATTTTGTTGTTAATGTTCTGTTAATATCTTATTGTATTCTTATTTTACAATAGCAGAGGAGCGTTCAGGTTTACTAGTTCCAGTAAAAGCTAACATTGTTTTTAATGCAGCATCATTTACTGTTTGACTATTCCATTTCCCTTTGAGGCATCTGTTCTATTTTACAACATTGGTGTCATTGTACAGAACATATTTAATGTTTTTTTTTATTCTGAATTTCAGGTTATGCATCCCCCTATGGATACAGTGCAGCAGCACCTGCTTACGGTATGTATGCAGCACTATTTAACCTTTTATTAAGCTCTAGCCATTTTTTATTTCACTCAAGCCTCCTCTGCCACTACCCATGGTCTTCTGCAACTTGCCACTCTTGTCCCTTGTCCGAGGTTACTGTAGTAAGAGGCAACTGGTAAAGGCTCATGACCCCAACTTACAACACAAGATTTAGCACTCTGATTTAATGTTATAGGAATATAAAAAAGAGAACTGAAAATCTTGACTGAAAACACTGATTGCCATCCATTGTGCTTTTGTCCATATCTGGGGGTCTTCAGCAGAGGTGCATGCCAGCCTGGGCATGTTGGGTTAACCCTAATGACTGCTTTTGGGTTTATACGTCTGATTAAAATAAGTGGTGACTAATGAAAACAAAACGTCAGCTGGACGGAGATTTTACCCAATTCTAAATATTTTTGTGGGCCAATAATGAAACCATAGATGTCCATAAAATAATTTATGTGTAATAATATGTGTAATAAAAACATGGCAGTCATAAAACCATCTGAAATCTATCAGAAATTAGAAAGCAATCCTGCCACTTACTGCAAATTAATACCAGCTGGTTCAACTAATGGCCTATAAAGAAATGGCTAAGGGGGGTGGGGGTGCAAAGGGGCCAGGAATGCTGCCGGATGTTGACGTTTTAGATAACGCTGACGTGCAAAAGGCAGTGAGGGAGGGGGGAGGGATGTTTAGAGAGGAACATCAGAAAAGGTCTGATGTTCCTCTGTAAATGTGTGACGTGTTCAATGCTTATTTCGCCCATTGTATGTGTTGTACATATACATTTTTTTATTTTGGCCATTGTAAATATATGAGTAATGCATAAATAAAATGACAAGGTACATTTTCTGGTGGTTTTAGCCTAGGTGGGTGGTGGTCTAGAAGTAACAGAATAAAATAACCCCAGGCTCTGTTAGCATTGCAAGAGGCAGGATCTGCACCACTGGTCTTCCTCCTTCATTGAAGTATTTGCATTTGTATTTACCTATTTTTCCATATATGTGTCTCCTGCAATGCTATACTGTCAGAGGTGGGTTAAAGTGGACCAAAACCCAGGATTTTGACTATCCTTTTCCTGCTTCCCTCTAGCAGTGCGCATATGCGGCTGTCAGAGCCGCTGCTCTTAGATGCGCCGTAGAAATGGGAAGAGGTGAGTTGGCTGCGGCATCCTGGGGGGTTTCACACATCGGGGAAAGGACCAAAACCCAGGATAGTCAAAAATATTGACTATCCTGGGTTTTGGTCCACTTTTAAACTTTAGAATCTGGGGTGATTTCTATGGAAAGGTACCAACCCACCAAGGGTGCCGCGGTCTATAATGGATAGGAAAGGCACAAGCACATATTGAGGACACTATGTGAACAATGATAGTAACAAATCTTCTCTTTTTAGGTATCCCCAAGAGGATGGTTCTCTTACCAGTAATGAAATTCCCAGCATATCCAGTTCCCCATTATTCCTTTTTTTAACACATTAACACACAACACATTGGACAGGACAGTCCAGAATGTCAGAAATGGAACTTATTTTCTTTGATTGTGGGATTTCCTTTGTAAAGACCCTGTTTCCTACTTTTTTATTTTAAGGGAAAAAAAGACAAAAAAGAAAATTTAGTTCTTTAAAACTTGAAGAAAATGTACTGTGAAATGTTACCTCATTTACAGATAACTTAACTCTTTTACTGCCAGAAGGCACAGCCATGTATAGAAAGTCTTATCTGACAACAGAGGTAGCAGGCCTTCTGCCCTAGAAGAGATGTAGGCTAATCAAATGTACCTTTTAAATGAAGTATGAAGCTGTAAAATTGATAAATACATTTGTGAAGGTTGTATGATATTAAACTGAAAACAAAATAAATTGTTTTGTCCTATATTTAATGTGTCTGGCTTGTTTCTGCTAGTTGGGAGGGTTCTTTTAATATAAAAAAATATGTATGACAAAATTTATCATTGATGTTTTTTATGTGAAGATGGTTATTGTCAACCTCTGAGAAATATTTACTGTTTATGAAATATTCCTAGCTTTTCATTTTATCTAGTAAGCCATCAACCCAGCATATCTGAGAGCAGCTGCACACGAGCAAAAGATCATCATCTGCAAATGACTGGAGGTGTCTGCCCTGTGGTTCTGATGCAGCCGAAGTGCATTTTTATAGATTCATGGGCCTGAAGCACATCATTTTAGTAACCAAAGTATTAGAAGAAAGTAATTATTTTTTTGCTGGGTCTGCAGCAATCACAGCAATATTCAGATTGTCCATAGAATATGTATTCTGTGCTGTAACTGCACATTTGAGAAACAGGGTGGAGTTTGCCTCATAAGGATAAATACCACTGAAGGCACTCCCCTGTGAAGCTTTTTTTATGTTGTAGTTTATAAAGTGAATGTAAACCCAACAGCAGTAATAAGGAAGAAACAGCTTACCTTATGCCTGTACCATGTGCCTCTCCTCAATTTCACTCTTGCACTCAAACAGTTGTTTAACAGCTACTCTGTCCCTTGGTGCTCTCAACGGGAGTGAAGTACAGTAAGTCATCTTATAATACATTACATTTTACAAGGGGAATAAGATGAGAGAAAATGTGTGTGTGTGCCTGGACAGGGACTATATTTCCCTAATGTACAGTAGGAAGGTGGGATGATCAGTAGTTGTCATAGAGCATGTTACACAGTAAATGAATGTACTACAGTACTTTCAAAAGGTCCCACTTATCGGGTACACTGTAAGGCAAGGAACCGAGCTGAACATCAACAGTAAAAATGTAATCTTGTAAACATTTTGTAAAACAATTCTTATATAGGTCCATTAGTGGGAAACCAACATGTTTTCTCTTTCACTAGCCTTGAAAATTTGGTAAAAGGGGGTGACTGCTAAAGCCAGTAATTAATATTTAGGCAGCAGCCATCCCTCCGGTATCAAGGTGGGGGGGGGGGGGGTCACAGGTCCTCCTTCCTTGGCAACCTGCCAAGCTAATGCAAGCCTTTTGGGGCTGGGACGATTTATACCACAGTAGTAGCCCTCTATAGAATTCCCCCATGTGACTAATTTATTTTAAGCTGCCAGCTAACCCCATGAACCCACAAACTTAAAAAGTCTGTTTTATAAAAGGTGACTCGCACTTATAAGTTTAATGTTTTTGTTTAATCTTCTCACTTTAAAGAGGTCGCCCTGGCAACTTACCCACATTTTCTCCAAACAGCTGCAACAGCCGGCAAGTAACTTATTTTCTTTTTGACAATATCTGTTTTACTTGCGAGAGCAATAGCCTGACTATTGCCAATTTTTATCTCATTACTGATAACTGAATTTCTGAATTGTGTGAACAAATCGTGTTATTCCAGAAGTAATGCTTCATGCCTTGATCTAGACTGCAGAAATCATTTTGCACAAAGAATGCCTACCTCCACCAATAGGTCTAACGCTAAAAAACAAACAAAAATTGCTCCTACAATACCAATTCTCATATAGTGCATTTTTAGAAGCTTTTACCACCTGTGACGATGACTACCCTTATGCCAGTGATCCTAGTGACACCACCCCAGCCAATTTCTCTTTCCATGGCCTTGCTTCATTAAGAGTTGAAAAAAATTCTCATGGTAGTAAAAAATTCAATTCATGAGGAAAAAAAAGCCTGAGAAGGTCATTGTTGATGAATCACCAGATAGGAAGACAATGAAAGTCAATGGCACTTTTTTATTCCTGAGAAAAATATTGAACTTTTTACTCCATTTTACTATGTAGTGCCATTTACTATCATTGTCTTCCCACCTGGTGATTCACTAACAGTGAAATTCTCAGGCCTTTTTCTTCATGAATGTAAATTTTTCTACCATGAAAATGTTTTCCAACTCTTAGTGAATCAAGGCCCATGTGTGTAATTCTGGTGTCTCCACCCCTGCACTCCAGTAGCATGGGGACCCTTTTGCATCCTAGCAGGTTGAGGATGCTGTTGCCCTGACCTGCCTTAAGGTGTCTGTCATGCTCTTTGGGTAGAAGCCAAACCTGCTTTCAGGTATTTGTTTTTGAGTCTAAATTTTAGTCTGAATCTATATGAGTGTGAACCTGAACCTGCCTTTTAGTCTGATTTATGTCCACTCTCACATTCAGGACTTCATACATGCCACCCCTTTCCCCTGGAATGCCTTCACTATACAATATGCCACTTCCCAAGTTTTATAGCCTTTAAGAGTGTCCTCAGAACGAACAGCCCAGACCACTTGCAAATATACTTATTACATACTACTTGTGACCTAACTTTTGTTTCTCCCCTTTAGGTTGTAAGCCCACACAGGTAGGACTTAATCTGCTAGTGAATTTCCAGTTCACTGAGAATTAGAGAATTTCTGTCAGATTTGACTAATAAGAAGAAGAAGTAATAATACAAGTTTTTGCCTGTTAATGGCAATTACTACATTATTCAGGGCCACAGAAGATTTATAAACAAACAATAATGTTACTCTGACATGTCAAGTAGTTGCAATTTAACATGCTCATTATGTGCCCCTTCTTTTGTGTACCCAGTTGTGGCCCCTGAGCCTGAACCAGAGTATCCATAACCTTTGGGTGGTTAAGGTAAGAATTCTCCCAGATGCCTGTTTTATTTTTATTTTCCTCTGATTCCCTGAGTGTGACAAAACAGTGTTCACAGAGTGCCTGCTCATAGCAAGTCAGTAAACACAGGCCTGACAGTGCTCTCACAGTGGGTGTCAGCCTCAAAAGACCTTACTTGTACCATTCACACCAGGCAACAGCCTGGCCAGCAGAAAACCCCCAGCCAGTAAGTTGCGCTGACTGGGAAATTTAAAGACACCCAGCAGACACTCTGGCTTCAGTATTGCATGTAGAATTTATGAAAATTCAAAGTGTGCCAGCCCCAAATCACATTTTTGGAACCTGGAGATCATAATGCATGGGTATGTGTGTCTCCTGTCAGCCTCGAATGGTCAGGGGCTGAGAGCCAGAGAATTCAGGTTAGGAGCTAAACAGGACAATGGTGTTCGGCCTCAAAGCTTGTCCAGAACCCCATTGACACCAGCGCCAACTCCCTATGACTTCCCGATGGTAAGGTAGGAGACATTTAAGATTTAACAAGCCATTGCTAAGTGGCCAAAATCATGGGGGCAGTGAAAGAACAGGTGTGTAAATACCTAATCTCAGACAAAGCAAGCTGTCTTTTCCTTTGGGGGGGTCACGCCGTGCTCATGTCCAAAGGGACCAGGAACCAGTGGACTCTACACGCCCCCTGTGGCTGTTTGCACCACTGCATAACATCTATCTGCACTGAAGTAACTGATATACACTTTTAACTATTCAATCCTGTTGCATTGGCTTAGTCTCATGAAGAGTTGGTTTGTTAGATAAGCGCTCATCAGTCTGGTATACTGCTTACTATAACTGTGGTTCACTTGCTGTGTTAGGTCCCAGCTATGGTCCCCAAGAGCATGGGTGTGCTTGCCACAACATCTGGTATTTTTTTTCCCCATCCACCAATGTGTTTATGTTGCCACCCATTATCCATCAAACCAGGACTCGAAAATATCCTCAGACTTTGCTGCTCTCACCAGCCCCCCCACCACTACCTATTACTTGATAATCCCCCTGGGTCAAACACTGCTGCCATGGGTAGCCCACTATCACCACATTGCATCACTCAATACTCAGCCTCATGTCTAGTCTGAGTTCTGACTGTTGGGAACCAGTGACTGCTTGCAGGATTAGCATGCCCCTTAGGGACCATTCTAAGGGAGCCAAATGTCTATTTAGTCTTCTTCATGTGCATTTTACATTTTTTTTTACCACCTTCCTTGTTTGGGTGGATACTTCCAGGCAACACTCCCTGCTTGTTTACACTGCAGCTAGTCAAAGAAAAGGAGCTAATGCTGTACCCCTGATATCTCTAGTAAGCACCGTTCAGCAGGAAGCCAGCACTTTTGCATGGTAAATGGAGTTTGTAATTAGAGTGAGACTTGTCTTCATTCTGAATAATGAGCTAAGTCATAGCTAAAGGCTATTGAGAGAAACAACAATTTTAACAAAGTTACTGTAATACGGATCAGACCGGTGAGGGGAATAAAAAAAAACAGCAAACTTTTCATATTTGTCTACAGATGTCCTTTAACAGTTCAGCACGACATTCCCAGGATATTATCAAACATGAAATCCTCAGGAAATGTATTCAACCTGCAAGACATCTGGTAAAATCATCCTCAGCATCCGCTACTGTATTTATAGTAACTGTAAATGTATTACAATGCTTTGCGTGCATAACATAATACAATGATTATAACGTTTAATAGGAATGGGTGGCTTTTATTTATACTTTAGGAAGATTGGGCTGGTATGCTTTTGTGTTGTGAAAATGGAGGCATCAATATAGTTCAACGATTTGCCTAATGTGATTATTGCACACAGTAGCATTTTACTCTGTGGCAAATTACTGTGCAGAAACGCGTTATTATATCTTCAGACTTCATCATCCGCACACCAAAGAGGCGTCCTCCATTTGTGGCTTCTACCACATTTATGCTGCCTAATTCCAAGCAACTTATGTCACTGTTTTTAAATAAAAGCATTATTGCCTTAACTGGTATTGTGGCATTTACCCTGAGGCATTATGTTCCTGAAACTGTAACTTAAGAATGTTGAGACTGTAACAAGTTTCCTTGTGATCCTGGCATGGGAAGTTGTTGACAGACCTGGCACAAGAAAAATGCCTTTTACATTTTCCTTTACCTCACAATGATTATGGAATTGTACTCTTGTTTTGTTTTCAGGTTGAATGAAAAGGAACATTTAACTCCTTTAAGACTAAAAATGATTCTGCCTGCTTTTCATTTACTTGGAAAAAACTTCTTGATTGTACTGTGCAAATATTGGACATTTTGGACATACAGCTTGAATAAATCTTATTTATCACAGCTGGTTATCGGGTTATGGTCTGCCCTTCAGGAGGATTGGACACTCGAAAGATCAACTCGAAAGATCTACTCCAAAGCTCAGGTCCATAAAGCTGACAGTGTCAACTAGAGGTCCTTGAAGTACCTTAGAGGTGGAGCAGCTCCTTCAAGTGTTAACCCAGTGCAGTAGATCCAGGCTTGTCTTTTAAGGGTATGTTCAGGCAAAAAAACATAAAAAAACAAAACATACTTCTCTTTTGTCCCCGACATCTGCCATCTGGCTCCAGTGTTTCAAAACGTACCGAGATTGTGTACCCTGCCATACAGCGCTGATCAGTTCATCTGGGAAAAGCCACCTCCTCCAAGACGTTTGGAGGGAGGGGTCACACCAATTTATTATGACCTGAAGATGGAAAATGTATCCAGTGAGGGGAATTTAAAGAGGGGTTATGGTCCTCTTTCAATGGTTAATGACTTTAATTAGGTTTGTGCCCTAAACTAGTTAGTGCCGTAATGGAGACTCTTACGTTAGATAGATTGAGGAGTATTGTGTCTAGCATGCATATAGCTCAACAAAACACATTTAACTATCAGGAGGGCGGCTTTATATTTTTAGGGGCAACTATTTTTTGTAACAATAAAGTCAAACTAAAGGAGCTGTTCTGCTAATAATGCAAATAAGTCTATAGACACAGTAGTACGATAGATAAGCCCTGGTATTGTTAGAAGTCCATCTATCTATTGGTCCAAGCTCATTTGTTTTGGTTTACATTACATATTAGGTTTGAATAAAGAAAAGGAATATAGAGGGATCACTGAAAACTTTGAATGCTCTATTGATGTATATTTTTGCATGTATGGTATGTGCTTACATACCTTGCTATGCCTTTATGCTGTAACTACATTATTACACAACAGTCTTTACAGCCAAATTCCTAGTGTTTTCACAAGGAAGGCCTGCAAGAAATACAAAGGCCTACAACTGAGCCCAAGACTCAAAACCAGAGTTTTGGCCACACACAACCCTTATTTTGGACATTTGTCTTTTTTTTCTTTTTCTATATTTGAGTAAAGTTTACTTTTTTGGCAACAAATGGGTACATTAGATTCTGGTAAAGGTAACAATGGTGTTTTAAAGTAATCTGAAAGCAGAGCGCTGCTTTTGGTTATTATTCAGAAAGTTAAAGAGAATTAAGGATATATATCACCTGATGTTGAGATTTTATAAAAGTGTTTGGGACCTGTGCCTGCCTGTAAGGTGATATTGCTTTGTTAAGGTCTTAAATTAAAATATTAAATGACTTTGGATGCCCCACTGTGTAAATCTCCCTGGGTACATCAGTATTCTCACCTCACTGACAAATCCTCGGCTGATGTTCGCTCTAGCTTCCAGCCATTCAAGTAGTCTAATGCGGGAGTGAGTGCGTCAGCTGGAGAAAAAACAGAGATGCTATCCACTCCCTGCTCTCTATGCGGGGCTCTGTCAACAAACAATGAGTTCTATGCCGTGTATTAATATGGTCTACTTAAACCTTTCTCTAACTCATGGTTTAGGTTCTTTTCTTATTAAAAAGTCTCATCTTTTGATTATGTAAGGCTACAAGGTATAACAGCCAGGCACTGTTCTGTCTCATTTTTCACCCATGTTGGGACTACTTTAGAACATCCCTTTAGTATCTGTGTCCTGATATTATTGAGTACTCCTTGTAAAATCAGTTTCTCTTGATGCTCATTTGGTGACACAGCTCGAGCCCTAAGCTGATGCAACTGCATCATGTCTTGCTAGTTATTTATACTTGTAATAGCTACTTGTCCCAGAGTTTGTACTGATATAATCCTCCCCTGCTCCCTCTTACTTGTTACTACTTCTATAGCATCGTGATGGTTAAGTCTGCTGGACAGGGCCAGTTTTTCTAATTACATCCATTCTTCTTGTCAGTGAAGCTTAAACCTTCATCATCTAGGTTGGCAAATAACTATTAAGAGAAATCAATTTTATGGTAACAGAGTCTATTGGTGCTCTGAGCAGAACAGCTGAAGGGAACCAGTATGAAAGTGCAATTCACAACATAACAAAAGGTTTTATGTTAAAAACAGAATCAAATGGTCAGGTAGAAATGTCAGAAACAAGCAACGCTAACACCTCTAGTATGACACTACTGCTGAGGACCGGCGCATTGACCAATTGGCGTGCCATGCCTTTGCATTTGTGGGGGCGGCGCTGCGCCCGGTTTGTGCCTCGGCCATTACGTCTGTGGCGCTCAGGGCCCTGATCAGAAGTGTACTTAAAGGTCCTGATGAATTGCCACCTGATACGTTTAATGCACTGTCTAACTGTGATGTGTTTGTAAACTTTATCCTATCTGCCTTGGATGATGCCATTAGGATGTGTGCGAGAACTTCTGCCTTGGCGGTAGCTATACGCCCCGCGGTTTGGCTGCGCCAGTGGGCTGCTGACAATGCTGCAAAGAAGGCCCTTACTGGGCTTCCATTTAAGGGGCTACGCCTGTTCGGGGACCGCCTAGACCTTTTTGCTAAAGGAGGTAAGTTACCCCAGCGCAGGCGGCAGTCTCGGCCCTTTCGGGGCCAGGGCCCCCTTTCACTCCCCTACCACAGTGCTATTCAGGGAAAAGGGGTGTCCTTCACGGGGGCTCGTGCTGATTCCTGGCATAGGAGCAGAGGACGACGTCCTGGCTCCTCCTGGGGGTCTAAGCCCAAATCCTCTCCCAAGCCCCCTCAGGCATGATGGGCCGCCTCCCCGTCAGGGTGGGGGGACGGCTACAGCACTTTGCGCACGCCTGGAGGCACCACATTTCAGACCGGTGGATTCAGGAGGTAGTATCCTCTGGTTACAAGATAGAGTTTGCTGTGCAGCCCCCCACAAGATTCATCAGGCACCGGATCCCCCAGGACCCTGTCTCAGCTCAGGTCTTGATGCAGGCCGTGCAAAGCCTTCTGGGTCTGGGGGTCATTTGCAGGGTCCCCTTAAGAGAAAGAGGCAAGGGGTTCTATTCCAACCTTTTCACAGTTCCCAAAAAAGATGGGTCAGTCAGGCCCATTCTGGATTTAAAGATCCTCAACAAATTTGTCAAGAACAGGCGCTTTCACATGGAAACTCTGCACTCGGCCATTGGCTCCCTGCGCCCAGGGGATCTCATGACGTCTGTGGACATCAAAGATGCTTACCTTCACATCCCTGTGTTCCCAGGACACCAAAGGTTTCTCAGATTCGCGTTGGAAGATCAACATTACCAATTTGTGGCCTTGCCATTTGGCCTCACCTCAGCTCCCAGAGTGTTCACCAAGGTACTGGCGGGGGTGATGTCTCTGGTAAGGTCAAGGGGCATACGCGTGCTGCCCTACCTGGACGACATACTCATCACCTCTCGGTCTCTACAGCAGGCAGAGTTGGACACTCAGCTGGTGGTGTCCACCCTGGAGTCCTTCAGCTGGGTGATCAATCACCCCAAGTCCTCTCTGTCCCCTTCCTCGGTGACCCCGTTCCTGGGAATGATTCTGGATACGGTTCAGTCAAGGATATTCCTTCCTCAACAGAAGGTGGAAGCTCTAACTGCGCAGGTGAGGTTCCTGCTATTGTGTCCCCAGCCCTCCCTCAGGCAGGGAATGCAGTTGGTGGGCCTGATGGTGGCGTGCTTCGAGGCGGTGCCCTTTGCTCAGTTCCATTTGAGGCCTCTACAACTTCACCTTCTGTCAGTATGGGACAAGGACCCAACGTCCTTGGACGGGGTCTGTGTGCTTCCCCCCCCTTGGTAAGGCGGTCCCTTTCGTGGTGGCTGGACCACAGGAACTTGCTGGGGGGCAGGTCCTTTCTGGCCCCCTCCTGGGAGACGGTCACCACGGATGCCAGTCTGTCAGGATGGGGGGGATTCTGGAAGTCCCTGCGGTTCCAGGGGAGGTGGGACCCTCAGGAGGCCCACTTACCCATCAACATTCTGGAACTACGTGCAATCAGGTTGGTACTGGAGCAGTTGACCAATCACCTGAGGGGTCTGTGTGTGCAGGTGCGCTCAGACAACAGGACGGCGGTTGCCTACATCAACCATCAGGGAGGGACCAGGAGCAGGAGGGCCCTCCAGGAGGTGTTGCGGATTCTGACATGGGCGGAGGCCAATGTTCAATGCATTTCGGCTGTGTACATCCCGGGGGCAGAGAATCTACTGGCAGACTCTCTGAGCAGGGGGACCTCTCGTCAGGGAGAGTGGTCCCTCTCCAACAGGGTATTCCAGTCCCCGTGTCACCTTTGGGGTCTACCGGATGTGGATCTGTTTGCATCCCGTCACAATCACAAGCTCCAGGCTTTTGTCTCCCTGTCTCAGGATCCTCTGGACTTGGCCACAGATGCTCTGTCCATGTCATGGCAGGAATTTCTGCTCCTGTATGTCTTTCCTCCATTCCCCCTGCTGGGCAGGGTCCTGCGCAAGATTGCTCTGGAAGGGGTGCCAGTGATTCTGGTGGCCCCCAGGTGGCCAAGAAGAGTGTGGTTCGCAGACGTGGTGCAGATGGCAGTAGACCAGTACGTTCTGCCAGGAGTGCCAGATCTGCTCACTCAGGGCCCCTTACACCATCCCAATTTACAAACTCTGGCTTTGACGGCCTGGCTGCTGAAACCTCCATCTTGATGGAGAAAGGCTTGTCTGCCTCGGTGGTTGAGACCATGGTGAAGGCTAGGAAGAAAACTTCTTCTTCCATCTATTATAGGGTATGGCGTACCTACATTGACTGGTGTGAGTCTAGGTCTCTTCCCTGTTGGGTGTTCTCAGTTCCCAGGGTTCTGGAATTTTTACAGCATGGGTTGGAGTCGGGTCTCCAACTCAGTACTTTGAAGGGTCAGGTTTCTGCCCTGTCTGTCTTCTTTCAGAAGTCTTTTGCTCAGCATTCTTTGATTAAGACTTTCTTTCAGGGGGTTACTCATGTGCGTCCCCCACGAAATCCCTGTTTGGGATTTGAACTTTGGGAACTCTGCCTTGCAGGGTGCTCCCTTTGAACCTATTCAGGATGCTGCTCTGGCTGTACTTACCCTCAAGGTTGTCTTTCTGGTGGCTATTACTTCGGTCAGGCGTGTGTCTGAGCTGGCGGCTCTGTCTATCCAGCCCCCATACTTTGAGAGACACCAGGATAAGGTGGTGTTCCGTTTTAAGCCGGATTTTCTGCCTAAGGTGGTGTCTGCTTTTCATTTGAATCAAGATATTGTTCTTCCTTCATTGTGCCCTAATCCTAGCAATGCTAAGGAAAGGGTTTTGCATTCCTTGGATGGTCAGGTGTCTGAAGTATTACCTAGTAGTCACTGCGTCCTTCAGGAAAACTGATGCTCTTTTTGTGGTCCCTTCTGGTCCTAGGAAGGGTTTGGCTCCTGCCAAGTCTACTATCAGCAAATGGATCCGTCAGGCTGTGATTCAGGCCTATTCTGCTAAGGGGAAGAATCCTCCCTTCCGCCTTGCTGCTCATTCTACTCGTGCTATTGGTGCCTCTTGGGCCTTTCAGCACCAGGCTTCTGTTGAACAAGTTTGCAAGGCCGCTACTTGATCTGCTGTTCATACCTTTTCAAAGTTTTACAAGGTTGATGTTAGGGCCTCAGCTGATGCTGTTTTTGGCCGCAAGGTTTTGCAGGCGGCAGTGGTTTAAACTGTCTGGTGTTACCTTATTTGTTGGGGATCCCACCCTACCTTATGGACACTGCTATTGGATGTCCCAAGTGTAAGTAATCTGTGATGCCCAGCGGGACACCAGCCTTCTATAAGCAGGCCACCCCCAATCTCCACCGCCGCTTCTGCCTATAGTCAAGCCCCCGTTTGCCGGGAAGCTAGGTACGCCTCACCGGACACGGTTGCCCCCAGGTCTTAATAGGCGCAAAGGATGGCTGCTTACGGTGAAGGCCGATGAACCATGAGGGTATCCCAAAGCCGAGGTCGTTCACAGGTAGTCAATCCGGAGGGTGCGTCAGAGTACAGGGATGAGACAGGTGCGTAGTCAGGGGTAGCCAAAGGGTAAAGCCGGGAGGTCAGAGATCGCAGGGTATCCAGAGGGGCAGGCAGGTTCGTGGTCAGACAAAGCAGAGGTCGGTACAGGCAGCAGACAGGAATGGTCGATCAAGCCAGGTCGGAATCAGATAACAGAATCACACCCTAATCACAAGCGACTGTCACGGGCACTGAGTGCTGGGCTGACTCCATATTTATTGGGGAATCGACCAATGGCCACCCTGGGGGGGGAGTGTATGTGCTGATTGGTGCAACTTACAACACTGTGAGTGATTGGAGGCACTATCCAGGGGCTGGTCAGTCTTGGCTGCAAGGCTGATCAGCCCCTGATTCCCATCAGGTGTGGAGCACTCTGTGCTGCCTGCCACTCGCAGCACAGCGCCTCTTAGTGGCAAAATCTACAGACTGCGGGACGCGCTCCTGCACAGCTAGAGAGGGGCGAGGGAGGCTGCCAGAGTGACGCACCGCGCTCCCAGCAGCAGGAGTGCTGCGTCGCCCTGCGGATGCTCGCTGCCGGCCCCCTGGCAGAGGTAAGTTCCTTACATAATCTATCTGGAGCAGGACGTACTGTATACTAAGAATAATACAATTCTGTGAAATACTCACCTGTAGAATTGGTATTATAATTATACAGTACGTCCTGCTCCACCCCACCCTTGGTTTTGCATTATTCTGGATCCCCTGTATGGTGATTGTTATCATTGTTATAAGTTACCAGTTTTTGGGTGGTTAAATTCTCCCGGCTTCTTGTTCACTGCTTTTCAATGCTGGGGATTTGTGGGAGGTCCCCGGGTATTTGAGGGGCCAGGAGGAGCCTGTTTTTACATGTCTCTGCAGTGCAGCGCCATCTGGCGGAGGATAACCCAAGTGTAAGTATTATATCTGGAGCAGGACGTACTGTATACTTATAATACCAATTCTACAGGTGTGTATTTCACAGAATTGTATTTTTTTTTTACCACAGTTCCGCTTTAGATCCTGGGGGCTACCAAATCTGGCAAAGCTTTCCTTGTGTCCAGTCATAGAGAAGGTTTATCTCAAGTTTAAGCTAGTGGTGGAGATTTGGCAATACTCACTGAACTGGTCTTAACTTGTGACTCTACACTTACTTTGTATGATTTCTACTTACACACTGTAGTTCAACACTTTTGATTTCCAGTATGCTCGTCCTCAGTGACAAAAATGTACATGAAACTTGCAAAACTGATAACCCAACAAAACCAAAACAAAACATGCAAGAACGAAATACATATAAATGATTAGTGAGAAAAATGTGGTGGTCCTTTACGAAAAAAAAAGGAACCTAAAAAAAACCTTTCCTAAAATGTTTTATTTAAATTTTGATCCAGTACCTAAAAACAACAAAGGAAAACTTTGAAACAATATTCAATGAAGAAAGCAAAACTTTATGTTCTGCAAATCAGTTAAAGAGTTAGTTAAAGATAAGTTAAAGATCCTGAGGTTGTGCTTCATCCCTTGTCAGAAATTCCCCTCGATTCAAAGAGCAAAAGTTAATTGATTTCGGATCGAGAATCGTAAGTTTGGGTGGGTGTTAGTCATTTTTTCCTGTTTTTTTGGCCATTTCCGACTCGCACGAGCCTATGTACGAATTCGTATATGCTCTTACGATCATCGCAAGTTCGTTCCTAAATTTTAGGATCAAAACGTAAAACTTAGGATCAAATCCTAAAACTTAGGATCAAAACGTAAAACTTAGGATAATTGGATGTGTTTAGGTGTGATTCAGAGAGCAGTTTTCCAACCTCTAAATACGTTTTAAAAGAAAGCCACTGCCGACACCTTTTAGCAGTCGTATTGCTGTTCTTGAACAGGTTTTTTGGCTATGTGGAGGAGTCTGCGCGTCTTGAGCTCCAGTGAACTGCATGTATCAGCATGGCCGAGGCCATAAATTGTATAGCAATGCATACCTGATTCATGTATGCCTTATAAAAGCATTTTAATGTGGACCTTAATTAGTCCTTTGCATGTAAACCTTTATTTTGCAATACATCCATATATTTGCGTTAATTAAAGAAACTTATGTCCTTTGTTATTTATTTTTAAATTGATGTACTAGAATAATATTTTTAGATTGAATTTATTGGTGTAGTTGTTTACCTTTGCTTTGTTTAATTATTTAAGCTCATCTTTGGTCAGATGCATCACACTTACTGAGGAGAGGAGAGCGGGATAAAGTGCAGGATGTGGGTTACTGCTGTATTTTGCACAGACACAGCAGAGCTGGGGGCACGGAAAGGTCAGAAATCAAAGAATGCAGAGCAACACAGTCACAAGGCCCTTTCTGTTTGCAGGCTGCACGATAATACCTGACCCGCCATCTTGGCTGTTTCTAGTCTCATAACATGCAGAAGTTGCTGGGTGTTTTTTTATATTTGAGAGCAATCTGTATGTAGAGGGTGTGGGTAACCACACACAACATTTTAAGTTGTACCATTTGAAGCCAAAATATTAAAATTAAATCCACAAGTAAAAAATGCAAGTTAACTAAAAATTAAACAAAGTAAGATTTACTTATGCAAATGCATTCATTAATGGTTGGTTACTACAAAATGAAAGAAATAAAGAAAAATAAAAGACCAAATATTTAGAATGCACTTTAATGAGGTAAGTTTGTAGTGCGCAGCCGCAAGATCAGAAGGATTTACGTCCAGACAAAAAAGGAAAAAGGGCAAAACCAATGTTGCAACCTGAGAAATGAAACGGAAAAATCAGGATGGAAACTGACATAGGTCTGATTCGCGAACTGCCATACGAACGGACGTACATTTTAGGATAGAAACGTATTTGCTTATAGAATCACTCGCAAGTTCATACGAACGCACGAGCGTACGGGAAAAATAGGATGATCGGCACCAAAATCCAAGCTGTTACATGTTTCTTTGAATCGACCCTATTGTGTTCTTTGCTTGCGGATTAGTTCTGCTTTATCTGGTCGTGGAACTTTTGCAATATTTGCAGGTAGGCTTCCATGAGCTGATAATGTTGTTAGCTCACCTGAGGCTACTTTCAGACAATCGGACATGACCTGTGATATTTGTCCCAAATTTTATTTTGATACATGTTTTAGCAATTTTTAGTGGCTTTAGATAATTCAACCTTGCTTCTAAAGGAACAGCATGCTATCGGTATCCTCCCTTGGATGTTGGACACTGGCTTGAGGCCTATTGACATTTCGATTATGTGAAAGAATGGACAATTGTGTACGAGCGACCATTGAATCCATACTGAAATGAATCTGTTTTGGCCTATATTTGAGAAATTCAAGAGAATCGTTGGGTCTTAGGCCACTCCCAACTTGTATTTTCAACACCTGAGTTTGACCCTGCCTATATCATTCAACACATTCAAAGAAAAAAAAATTAAAGATAACATTTTTTTACATTTATTAATTACATCAGTAAAATTGAAGACACAAGCTTCTAATTTTTTAAAAACAAACATTGAACACTATGTTCCTAATTACTGCATTTGGTATGTGCCACATCAGTTCAAAATTGATATATCAATGGGATTGACAGAAAAATCATCAAATCATACGCTGTTAAAAACTACGGCAGGGGAATTCGGCTGTGCCACTGAGCAAAATGAAGCGTCTGAAAAAAACCCTATTGGGCCTTAAGCTATTTTTGTCAATCCAGCTCCCAGGTCTCTCTGGCCTGTTGGTCTTGGCGACTCAACGACAAGTTGCTCAGCGATGCAGCCTGCTCCTCCGCTATTGAAATGATCTCAATGATCGTAAAGGGGACACTACTCCCCTGCCTTACCAATGGGAGGCACTGAAGGGCATCATTAGGGGGGAGTTTATTAAACATGGTTCTAGACCGAAAAGGGAGCGCACCTTGCTAGTGAAACAGACCCTGCAGCTGATTCAGGGCCTAGAAGCTGACCATAAAGCCGAACAAACGACAATGCTACTGGAACTGTTAAATGCCAGAGAGGAGCTTCAGAAACTATATGACCAATCCTACCTAAGATACAGGGACAGAGGCAAGGCCTGTATGAGTTGGCCAACAAGTGTGGCCGCCTGCTGGCGAGATCTCTGCACCCCAGATCATTAACAATGCACATTCCTAGTCCCCAGCTGCAGAATGGCACAATAGCTCAGTCTCCAACTAACATAGCAGAGACCTTCAGGGATTTCTATACATCACTTTACAATTTACAGAATTCGCATTTACCTGCTGGCTCCCCGGCGACCACAGAGGAGATATCTGACTACATAGCTGGCACTCCCCTCCCTATTATCCTTGTACCAGAAGCCACAAGTCTGGAAAGGCCTTTCTCTGAGCAAGAAAAAGCCCAGGCAGTTGAGGAGTGCCATCATACAAGTGTCCAGGCCCAGATGGTTATTGCCCTAAATTTTATAAACATTTTGGACCATGATTGATCCCTTTCTTAATGAAAACTTTCAATGCAATAAATGATGAGTACCCCTTCCGGAAACAATACTTAGAAGCAGGCAAAGACACAACCCTCTGTAGCAACTACAGGCCCATCTCTTTAATTAATGTTGATCTCAAAAGATTATCTCTCTAAGACTTCAGCCTTTGTTGCCTGGCCTGATACATCTAAACCAGGTGGGATTTGTCCCAGGAAGGGAGCCCAGGAACAACACCAATATATTATTTGACTTAATCTCACATATCACCCTAGCAAAGATGCCGGCCTGCCTTCTCTCGTGTGATGCAGAGAAGGCATTTGATAAGGTCAACTGGGGGTTCATGAAGGCATCCCTTCAACAGATGGTATTGGCCTGAACCTCCTCTCCAAATTTCTTGCTCTCTACACCAACCCCACAGCAAAAGTTAGGACTAATGGACTTCTCTCTGCCTTGTTCCCAATCAGCAACGGCACACATCAAGGTTGCCTCTTATCTCCTCTTCTCTATGTTATCATTATGGAAAATCTGGCTGTTGCCATTAGGAACAACCCCAGCATAAAGGGAATACAGGTGGCAGACCAACAATACAAAGCCTCGTTTGATGACCTGGACGATTTGGAAGTCCAACACTTTTTTGGTTTTTGTGTCCATGAAAGTATAAATGCAATATTTTGCTGAACATTCCAGATTATCACACTGTCCATCTCCTGCGATGATTAAAAGATCTTGTTGATAATTCGGTATGAGGGTTTTTTTCTCTTTCAACCAATGGGGGTGAATACCTGGGAAGCTAAATTGTTTTTGATTTTTGTGAAATGCGGTTTCTCCAAAGAATTGGCTTCCAACATAATCCATGAACTCCTTCAGTCTTGTAAGACATGACCCACTGCAAACCAAGGCTGATGCGAGTATACGATTTCCTGCGCCATATTTAGTTAGACCCGGTTTGACATCATGTTCTTCCAGGCATACAGAATAGACAACCAAACAAGTACCCTCAACTTTTTGTTCTAATTTTTTTGATACTTTTGCAACAATTTTTGAAGGGACACCTAATTTTCTAAAAAAAGTTCATCCAAGCATGACTCAAAAACGACAAATTTCCAACTGCAAATCATCTCTTCCACACTCAGTTTAGTATGTAAGCTCTACCTAATTCCTGTTGCTTTTGTTGGACTGGTAAATTCGTCTGTCTCAAATGATTGTTCGGGTATAAAGATACCATCTCTTTCATAAGGTCCCTTCTGTTTTCTTTTGTTCTGACTGAGGCCAATGAATCCAAAGCACCTGCTTCTCCTTCTCTCTGATAATGCAAAATCAATTTTTTTTCTTCATGCGAGTACAGCCATTGGTCTAGCAATGCTGCTGGTTGGCTGCACTGGTGCACTTTTTGGAAAACGATAAAGCTCTTGAGAAACAGCTTTCACCAGGGTAATATGTTGAATTTGAGTAGAGGACTATCCATCGCTATGAGTGTAATAGTGATCCTTTTTATAGTACTGGGACTTGCAAATTTGAAGTAAGAGATTTGCGATATCTCCTTTGCAAAATAGCTGTCCTCTGTCTGAGTTGCTCAATCAATCATTGTTGGAATTACACATCTCCTTGCCCCAGGACATCTACATTTGCAACTTTTACGTAGTAAGGGACTCTCTTTAGGTTCCTCCATAGTGCTTGGGTCAAATCCTGATGCACTTGTTCCTTGCAGTGCATATGTGATCATAGTGTGTTTGTTTCTTTGGTGCCTGCAGCCACTGCTTGGTTGGTTCACCATTTCTAGGAAAGCTATGAAGAATAGTTCCTTCCTGGTGGAATTTTTTTCAACCTTTGAAAAGAAAAATTTATATTTTTTAGGTTTCTGTGTAGTTTTTTTCGGCACATTTAACCCAGATACATTACTTTTTTAATAAAGTTTTTTTCTTTATAGCTAATTCGTCTGCATGTTGCACAATAGATTTTCACTATAAGTGAATTACGCTACCACAGTAGCAAACTTCCCTTCCAACACTGCAGTGATCGCTGTGTCCACCTTAATATCTCTTCCTGATCTTCTACTCATCCTTTTGTGTTTAGCATTGCTAGCCAATGTTCAAGTCCCAGGGCTACATAACAACTGCCATGTTTGCTACTTACCCACCACCACAAAGCTGATTGAATTTCAATCCGAGTTGTTCAAGCCTTGTGGTATCACTGATATGCCCTGCTCTTGGTCCTGCCATGACTGACCACATCTTCTGCAAAGTCCTATTTCAAACCAATCAATGAATGACAATGACTGTTTTAACATTTGGATCCACTTCTCTATCTATTCTGGCTCGTGTCCCAGGGTCAAAACACTGATCAACAGCTGACATCACTTGTGGATCACACTTTAATAGGGCCTTTAACTTTTGACTAAAATGGACCAATCACCAGGTATGGTGATTAGTTCTTGCATTCAAAATCTGTGTGAAGCCCATCAAATCTCCCACTCCAGGTGGAGGTCCATCTCATGGCGTGAAAAGCTCACTCTCTCTCTCGCTATATATATATATATATATATATATACCTTGTTTCCCATAGTCTTTTTTATTTTTTTTTATGCTCTGAAAAATAACATTATACATATATATATATATATATATATATAACCAACTTGCCCTGCAAATGTACTGTGCCTGCTTTGATGCGGATGTATATGAGGCTACGCACACAGTTGGAAATTGTGTGTCTTCTGGTTGGGCAGAAACCTATTTGAAATGAATTTAAGATGTATTATGTATTTTGACAAAATGAGATTTTTTGGGTAAAATAAGATAGAAATCTTCCTTGGAAGTACAAGGCAGACCTCTCACAATTACTAGACTTCCAAATAGACTATTAAAGAGAGAACTGTTATAATATAAATAACTCTTATAGTACAATGGTTATATGCACTGGCATTTAAAAAATTAAAATGGCAGGAAAGGCTGTGACCAAACTGGGATGGTCTACTAGACTAAATTACAGACTGATTCCTAGTGCCTAGATAATCAAGAACTGGGATGGTCTGCTACAGTGTTCTGTTATATAAAGTATGGTAAAGTGGTGAATTGCATGTTTTTTCACTAAGATTCTTGTGTCCCACCATTAGACACTCAGGGAGTTAATAACAGAGAAAGTGTTTTTCTCTCTGTCCTAGGTTTTGATCAAAAACATGGTCATATTTCCTGGTGTCTTGGTGTTGGTTTGTGGCAGGGTGGACATTCAACTCCATCCATCCCAGGGCTGACAGGCCAGGTTTTGGGTTGTTTATTGACTGACCGGACTGCAGCTCTGGAAGCCTTAAACAGTTAGGGATTCTAGCATGGGAATACAGACATGTGATGGTAGGCCATTGGACTTGCTAAATCGGTTTGTACCCTTTGTTGCTTTTCTTTTGGGGTGGCTGGCACAAAGCCACTCAGGAACTGCATATGTTGAGTTAGTGCTAGATAGGATAAATACTTTTTATGTTTTGTTTAGAATTTATATTTTAAAAATGTCATGAATAAAACTAGCTGGAGTCAGTTAAAGTGGAACAAAACCCAAGCTGCAAGGACCAGAGAGATCTTAAAAATTACAGGGTAACCGGGGCCGGGGGCCTCCTAGATGGGAATGCCCTGCTGGGGCACCACTAGACTCACCTGCTCCCAACCCGGTGTAAACATCCTGCGGTAGCAGCCCGGGTAGTCTGCGAGCTCCTGCCCCCAGCCTTTCAGATTGGTTGGGGGCGGGAGAAAGCATACTGCAGGGGATGCGGCCCTCTCGTTTCAATGGGCAAGTCTCTGTGTGTTAAACAGAGCTGTGTTGCCGCACAATATGTATGTATGGCAAACAGCTCTGGTTGGGCTAGAGTCCATGCATATGCCTTTGAACCGGGGACTTGAGGTTTAGGGTTTTTTCTACATGCGCATGTTCCACAATGCATGTGAGTGCTCTCATCCAATCAGAGCTGTATGCTTAAACTGACCAGATATCCCACTTTCAGTGTGACAGTCCCACTTTGGGGCCCACTGTCCCTCCAATAAAACTCTAGGAAAACTTAAATGTCCCACAATATGACATGGGGAAGAATATCCCAACCAAGTACAGAATGATGGATGTCTGGGTGGTTTATAACTGCTCTGATTCTTTGTCTGACTGGTAGAAGTTGCATGCATGGACATGAGTACTGGCTTCACCACCACACTCTAAACCACATCCTACACGGCTACCATGCCCATCACCATACCTCCCTACTTTTTAGGGTGGGAAAGAGGGACACTTGTTAAATTAAGCCACAATCCCTAATTTAGGGATGAATAGAAGTTTTACTGAATTACAGTTACAACACGATTACAATGTTGAATAGGCAAATTAAACATTACAGAATATTCTTCCGGACAAGACATACGTTAGTTCTGTTATTCCAATTTGGCCCAAAAGAGCAGGGTAATCCCTGCTTCCTATACTCAGCAAGTCTTCCCCAGGACCTATTCCTCAGTGAAGGGACCTGCTGTCTTAGGACCCAGTGGTTGATCCAAAAGCTTTAGAATTAGTGGTGTGGTAAAACAGATACTAGTAATGAAGGGTCTTCCAGATGCAGTAAGTTTCACAATGCTGCACAGCAGAAAACCCATCACTTTAAATATGTACTTAAGGAGCACTATACTCAAGTAATCACATCCTTATTTCTGGTGTATGGAACTAATGGCAGTCACATGATTGCCTTCCATTCGTGAATGAGGATGCAGTTAACATATGGTTATAGGATGTCTTTAACCCTTTTGTTGCCAAGCACGTAACACCTACGTGCTGGCTTGGCTGGGCCTTAAGTGCCAAGCACGTAGGTGTTACGTGCTTGACTTTCCTCGCTTGTAGTTTAAAAAGTAAAAACAACAAATACTCACCTGACCCCTTGTTGGATCCGGCCGGGTCTCCTCTTTAATTTGGTGCCATCCGATCCCCCGTGGGGGGTCGGATGGCTCCAGGAGAGCCCCCGGAATAGGCCGCCCCCCCCCCGCTTCTGCAGCAGCAGCTTCTAACTGTAAAAAAAATAAAAAATAAAAATGACATTCACTTACCTGTGTGTGCGCTGGCTCCCGCTGTCCCTCCTCTTCACCTGGGGGGCCTCCGATCCCCCCCCAGGACTTACCGATCTTCAGGAGAGAGCCTGGGAGGCTCTCTCCTCTCTTCTGCACGATGGCGGCCGCCATCATGCCTCTAAGCCCCGCCCCCTTGGGGCGGGGCTTATGAAGTCATCCCGGCCCCGATCTCAGGCTTCAGCCTTCTCAGCTTCTCAGATGCCGGTGATCGGTGCCCTGGAAGGAGGTGGCAGGAGATCCTCTGATCTCCTGCCTTCTCCTTCTCTGGATGCCGATCACCGGCATCTGTCAGCTGAGCGGCGAGGGACAAGAGCTTGCAATCGAAGGTAAGTACAGTAAAAAAAAATTTTTTTTTTTCTAATAAAATACTTTTTATTATTGTGTGGTGTTTTTTTTTCACATTAACCCTTTGTGAGCTGGTAAGGGGTCCATGAGACCCCTTATACCAGTTCACAAGGCTGGGGGGGTGGCAAGTCACCTGCCCTAGCGGGTGGCTTGCCATTAACCCCCGCACCCCCATTACCTGCCTCCCCAAAGGCCAGGGGGGGGCAGAAGAGCCCGGGCCCACATAGGCTATGTGGGCTCGTAGGCTGCAGGGTGGGGGGGCCACCAAAGCTGGCCCCCCCACTCTGTGCCTACAAGCCCCCATAGCTGGTCCCGGGCTGGTTACTTTGGGTAAGGGGGACCCCACGTCATTTTTTTTTTTGGATTTTGAAGGGTTTTTAACCCTTCAAAATCCAAAAAAAAATGGGGTCCCCCTCCCCGGGAAGGGGGACCCTATGTCATTTTTTTTTTTAATTAACCATTTGTCATCCAGCAGCTATAAAAGGCTTCTGGGCAGGAAAGGGTGTCTACCTATACATATGTGGTATCGCTGTAACCGGGAGAAATTGGGGTTTCTCACGCAATAAGATTTTATTGACAAACTTACATTTTTTATTACAAAAAAACTCTACAAATTGTAAAAAAATTTTTTTTTTTGTTTTTTTTCACACATTTCACCCAAAAAAATTGAGAATACACCTAAAAAATACAAACAAGACATTTCATGTTAAAGCCCAGACTCTGTTGAAAAAAACAATATATAATTTTCCTGGGAAATCCCTGGAAATCCCTTCAAAAATGACAGTTGAATATGTGTAGCGCAAAATGGTGAAACATCGTCTGGCAACAGGGAGTGGCAAATGCTGCAGGTAGGCTGGCAGCGAAAGGGTTAAGGGCTAGGTTTGGTTTGGTAACTATGGTCCACTGATTCTAGAAATACCTAATAAAGTGATTATTCTAGAAGTCCTTGAATGGGGAAAAGCTCACTCAAGCTACAGGTAGCAGAACTGTGTGCTTACTTCATGTTCCCTTTCCAGTAGTCTCATCAAGAGATTTAGTAAGACCGTAGAGAGGTTTTCTATTAACAAGGCCCTTAGAGTGGCCCCTTGGGACCTGAACTTAGTGTTGAACCGCTTCAAGAAGCATCCCTTAGGCAAGATGTATAGGAGAACTTCAGACCCTGTCGAATCCCCAGCTTGCACTAAGACCCTGGATGACAGAATAGTATCTTCTACTACTCTGAAATTTGTTCCTAAGGTTGCCACCCAATAGCAAGAATCTAGAAATTTTACTGCCTTTTATTTAAATCCCCAAAGTACCTTTGAGTTGCTATAAAATTTAGACAAGAAAATTGTCTTTTTGTCCAGTCTCAGGGTGCAGGAAAATGTCACAAAGCAGTTAGTGCTAGTTAGGTGACTTAAGCTCGTAATTTGTGCAACTTATTTGAATGGTAATCTTCCTGTTCCAGCAGGTATTATGGCACACGCCACAAGAGCCATTTCAGCATCATGAGCAGAGTATGCAGCAGCATCCATCGATCAAAATTTGCAGGGCCGCTGCCTGGTCGAGTTTACTGACGTGTGCAAGTCACTACAGTCTGGATACGCTATTCTGGGAGACCTGGCTTTCCGTAGAAAGGTCCTGTGGGTTGTGGCTCTCCCCCAAATGTATTTTTTCTGAAAATCTCTTGCTCGTCATAGGAGTCGTGTGAAAGCTAAAGTTGCTCTTACTAGTAACCATGTATTAATGGCTCTACTATTATGGGCCTACAAAACACCCACCCATAATTATCCTGGTAAGTCATCTGTAAGTACTGAAGGATTGAGTGGGGGGGTCCTTTTAAACTTCTTCTGTATACTTCCTGTCCTGCAGATGTGAGTGGCTATCTCTCCTGCCAATCATAGAAGAGCCATAAAAAATTGGTACTGGTAAGAGTAACTCTAGCTTTTAAACCTACATTTATTAAACATAACAAATCAAATCGACTCCAAAAATTCATAGCAAACCTCTCAAAGCCTAGTGCTTCCAAAAGTACTGAAACTTATTCATTTTTTTTTTTATGTTTTTATTTGTGATTTTGAAAATTGTAAAAAAGACACAAGACTATCATATTTACCCCACATTTATGCATTTAAACTGTCCTGGGGCCCCGACGTAGGTCGATCACCTAAGTCTAATTTATCACTACGCTACATGTAGGGCCTTGATATTCTGTAGGTTGTATTCTCATTTTACTTGTCTGTAACCGTCCTGAAGCGCAAAATTACTCACTCTACTAACCCATCTCAATCTCTCACACTTTTCTCCAACCATGTGCATAGAAGGCTTGGTTTTGGCTGTATAGCTTTGGAAATATTTAATTTTAGAATAGAAAGAACATAGATTAGTCGGTATAATTCAGCAGGAACATTATTTCTTTTTGTTCTATTTTTAATTTTACTCCAGTAAGAAGTAATTATATATTTAGTCTTCCTTTAAATGATTTAATGCATGATAATTATTAAATCTAGTAATGAAATCTTCAATTATAGCAAAAATATACCCTATGTGCTCTTCCTCATTCATTAGTTACGTTAAAGCCTAACTCCAGCTTAAATGTTCTTTTCTTATTGATTCCATGAGACACACACCTGACTAGATTCCACTGGGTTATGGTTCCTCCTTCAGGAGAATTAGACACAAAGTGGCTGCTCCAACCATTAGGATATGTAACCACCACCACTGATAGTGTCTAAATCTATTGTTTTTGCATTTGCATGCATGTATTTGCATTGATTTATTTATTTATTTAGTATTTGCATGGCCATTGTCAAAGGGGCACAGTAACTCCTCAGACCCACAATTTCTGGACATACAGGGCTTCACTATCTTCGTAAAAACAAAGTTTACCATGTGTGCTTTTCTGCCTCTATATGGTTGATTCAGCACCAGGTGAGAAAACTTTCTGAATCACTACCAAGGTAAACAATAAAAGTGAATTTTCTTTTCTAAAAAGCAGTATTTTTAATATTTGACCATTTTTCTCATGATATCTACTTTAAGGAAAACCAAAAGCCCTTCTCTTGTCAACTCCTAGGGGAATCCTGATTTGGGTTTTCCATATATAAGAAAGAAATGGTTGTCACACCCCTTTAGCCCCTCCTGTGACTGCTATAAATTGACTGGATGAGGTCATCCTACCTTCCTCTTTGGTTTGCCATATACTCATCTCCTTCCCATGGTGCATAAGCAGGCCTTTGGTTGCACCCCTGCTTGCCACAATAGGCAGATTTGAATGGCTGCCAGTGTGTGTGGTGTGTTCTGTCCTTGATACCCATTTTTCTCATGATATCTACTTTAAGGAAAACCAAAAGCCCTTCTCTTGTCAACTCCTAGGGGAATCCTGATTTGGGTTTTCCATATATAAGAAAGAAATGGTTGTCACACCCCTTTAGCACCTCCTGTGACTGCTATAAATTGACTGGATGAGGTCATCACACCTTCTTCTTTGTATTGCCATATACTCATCTCCTTCCCATGGTGCATAAGCAGGCCTTTGGTTGCACCCCTGCTTGCCACAATAGGCAGATTTGAATGGCTGCCAGTGTGTGTGGTGTGTTCTGTCCTTGATACCCCTGGAATCAGCTTTTCAGGATAGTTACTGTTTAGCATTAAAATCATTCAAGCTCAATTCCAGCGAGTTGTTTAACCAGTCAAATTTACTTTTAGTTGTATATAGCCTCCAGTCTTTCTCACTGTTTGATTAACACATGAAGTTAAAGGAATGTCCATGCAACCTACAGCCTTCTCACCTCTTAAGTGAATGATGTTTCACTGTCTTTGGTCCTTATGTGCAGCTTGAAGCAGTGTCCTATTTCTCCCCCTCCTCCTGGGTTCTGCTATGATGGCCAACAAATAAAAATTATTTGTCTCCTGTGACCAGGGGCCACCCAGCTCCCTCTCAGCTTGTTTACATGCATGGCATTACATTTCTCCTGTGCTGCATGGCCATGTCCACCCCCCCCCCCCTTCCATGTGTGAGATAGAGAAACTGAAACATGAAAACTGTATATCTCAGCAACAAAAGCTTATTTTTAAAAATGTAAACAAGTTTGGAGCATTGCCTGCTGAATCCCTTTAATTTAACAGAAAATCCATATGTGTAGTCTACGTTAAAAGACAGTGACTGTCACTAAATATAGGGTTCATGTGCCAATGACATCACTCTGGACACCCATGGTTTTCAGTGAGATGAATTCTTGTTTGGGCAACCCAGACAGGACCTTTTGACCTTAAGTTAATTTTGAAGCATATGTACTTTAACCCTTCTAGTGCCAACTATGTGAGTCTCACGTAGTAGTCTCTCGTACTGTTAAGTGCCAGCTACGTGAGACGCACGTACCCGAGAACAAAAAGTATAAAAGTTAAAAATTCACTTGACCCCTCGTTAGATCAGGTCGAGTCTTCTTTTCATCTGAGGGCCATCCGATCTTCCCCCAGGGCACTTCTGGCTTCAGGAGAGCACCTGGCATAGCATGCCCCCCGCTTCGGCCGCCTCTTCTGCCAACTTTAAAGAAAAAAAATAACATTTACTCACCTGCGGTCGCAGTCCCTCCTGCCAGGTCTCCTCTTCCGCCCCCCTGGGCTCTTCTGTGGTGAGGAGAGGGTGGAATAGGCCGTCTCCAGCACCTCTGCAATCGCCCAGCTGTTAGCCACGCCTTTGGTGGACGGGGTGGATGATGTAATCGACAGCGTCATCCAGGCCGTCATTCCCACACCAGCTCAGTAGCATCAGGCGAACGGAGGTGGGAGGATGGAGGGTCGAGGGGGCTGTGATCCCTTGCCCTCCCCCTCCACCGATCACCCGGCAGCTGTCATCGTAGCTTCGTGGGACATGATCACTGGGGGACAGAGGATCGAAGGGGAGTAAAGAAAAAGAAAATTTATGTTATTTTTCTGTCTTTCACAAGGCTTTTTCACAAGACTTGGGGGCGGGCAAGTCACCTGCGGCTAGCGGGTGACTTGCCATTAACCCCCGACCCCCCAAAATCCCTGCCTCCCAAAAGCCCAGGGGGGGCAGAAGGGCCCAGGCCACCAAAGCTGGCCCCTGTGCCCTGCTCCTACAAGCCCTGCATAGTTGGTCCCGGGCTGCTTATGCTGGGTAGGGGAGACCCTTTGTAATTTTTTTTAAATTAACCCCTTATGTTCTGTTGCTTAGCAGGTATAAATAGCTTCCAGTAGCAGCAGGAATGCAGAAGCCAGAGTGATTTGCCAGGGACACAGTGCGAGATGGATGGGAGGAAAGTATTAAAAAACAAATACATTTTTTTACATTTAACCCTTAGTGAACTGGTCCATGACACCCCATACCAGTCCACACGGCTTAGGGGCTGGCATGTGAAAATCCAACTCTCAAATTTGTACACTATCCCCTCGATTCAAAGAGCAAAAGTTAATTGATTTCGTATCGAGAATCGTAAGTTTGGGTGGGTGTTAGTCATTTTTTCCTGTTTTTTTGGCCATTTCCGACTCGCACGAGCCTACGTACGAATGCGTATATGCTCTTACGATCAGCGGAAGTTCGTTCCTAAATTTTAGGATCAAAACGTAAAACTTAGGATCAAATCCTAAAACTTACGATCAAAACGTAAAACTTAGGTTAATTGGATGTGTTTAGGTGTGATTCAGAGAAACCTCTAAACGCGTTTTAAAAGAAAGCCACAGCCGACACCTTTTAGCAGCCGGATTGCTGTTCGTGAACAGGTTTTTTGGCTAAGTGGAGGAGTCTGCACGTCTTGTGCTCCAATGAACTGCATGTATCAGCATGGCCGAGGCCATAAATTGTATGGCAATGCATACCTGATTCATGTATGCCTTATAAAAGCATTTTAATGTGGACCTTAATTAGTCCTTTGCATGTAAACCTTTATTTTGCAATATATTTGCGTTAATTAAAGAAACTTATGTCCTTTGTTATTTATTTTAAAATTGAGGTACTAGAATAATATTTTTAGATTGCATTTATTGGTGTAGTTGTTTACCTTTGCTTTGTTTAATTATTTAAGCACATCTTTGGTCAGATGCATCACACTTACTGAGGAGAGGAGAGCGGGATAAAGTGCAGGATGTGGGTTACTGCTGTATTTTGCACAGACACAGCAGAGCTGGGGGCATGGAAAGGTCAGAAATCAAAGAATCCAGAGCAACACAGTCACAAGGCCCTTTCTGTTTGCAGGCTGCCCGATAATACCTGAGCCGCCATCTTGGCTGTTTCTAGGCTCATAACATGCAGAAGTTGCTGGGTGTTTTTTAAGATTTGTGAGCAATGTAGAGGGTGTGGGTAACCACACTAAAAATTTAAAGTTGTACCATTTGAAGCATAAATATTAAAATTAAATCCACAAGTAAAAAATGCAAGTTAACTAAAAATTAAACAAAGTAAGAGTTACTTATGCAAATGCATTCATTAATGGTTGGTTACTACCAAATGAATGAAATAAAGAAAAATAAAAGACCAAATATTTAGAATGCACTTTAATGAGATAAGTTTGTAGTGCGGAGCCGCAAGATCAGAAGGATTTACGTCCAGACAAAAAAGGAAAAAGGGCAAAACCAATGTTGCAACCTGAGAAATGAAACGGAAAATTCAGGATGGAAACTGACATAGGTCTGATTCCCGAACTGCCATACGAACGGACGTATATTTTAGGATAGAAACGTATTTGCTTATAGAATCACTCGCAAGTTCATACGAACGCACGAGCGGACGTGAAAAATAGGATGATCGTGAGCCAAATCCAAGCTGTTACATGTTTCTTTGAATCAACCCATATGTCTCTTTCTCAAGTTTTACATTTAAGTTTTCCCCATTATTGTTTACATCTCTCACTTTTCCAGCCTTAACTATTTCTCTGACATCATCGGAAAAGGCCATGGGGCAATTAATTCTTGCTGTCTAACCTTGTGTATTACTCTCATCATGATATCAATTAATGGAGTTATTATTTGCGTTTCCCTCTTTGTGTAGTTTTTGGACCAGACCTGACATAATTCCACAGCAATTCCTACCTTTAGAGACACACAGGCTGATTCATTAATAGCGCCAGGTAGAGAAAGATGAGCGACAGTAGCGCTATTTTCACAGCCCCCGCTAGTATTCACTGTGCTTGGCCGTTGTTCGGTTGTTGACAGCGACTCAGTCGGTGTTCGGTAATGTTGAATACGGGGTTAGGAGTCGCTGTTTGACAGATTCCGCGCTGTATGGGAGCGCATGACAGCGAACGGCCATAGCGAACGGCTCCCAGCATATTGATTAACAAATCACGCTCCAAAAATTCTCGCGCTGTGAAATGCTTGTATAAACCCCAGAGCGCTGGTGGCGATGGGTTAAAAGTAGTTTTTTAACCCCCAAACAACCATATTTTTAGTAAAAAAAAAAAACATGTTTTTCAAAACAGTGTAATATGAATACATTAATATCAGACCTGTAATATCAATTCTGCACAATTTTTTTTTTTTTTTAAGCTTAAAAAAATATCTAACATTGCAGAAGTGGTCACAGAATTTTTGACATTAAAATAAAAAATAAAAAATAATAGCAATTAATTATGAATATTTAAAGATTGCTCCATTGAAATGCATTGGAGAGCGCCAGGTAGCGAGAGGTCATATCTGTCGCTGTTCAAGGTCGCTCGCTTGCGCTGTGGGGTGAGGCTGGAATAATGATGAATGATTCACTATCTGGCGCTCTGTCAGTCGCTAAGCAGGATCGGCTTGATAAATGTGTGATTGCGGAGGGGAGCCGGCGTTCTCGTGGCGGTGAGCGTCATTACCGTTCGCTCACCATTCGCTACCTGACGCTATCCCTTGTTAAATAAGGGCCACATTTTTCCCACCTCTATCAAAGGTCAGTTCAACTGCTCTTTGAATTTGGGCTGCTTGCCAATATCTTACGATATTAGGGCAAAGATCAGAGGTGACAATGGGCACTGTCTTGTCCTATTTTTAATAACACTCTTCTCTTATAGCTCACCATGTGTTTTTATCCTTGCTGTTGGTTCTATAGAAGCTTAAATTCATGTGTATCTTTTCACCTAGACCATATGTCTTAACGTCATTTCCATTTACCCCCCATCTATCCTGTCAAACGCCTTTTCTGCATCCATAGACAGGATATAAAAAGCAGGCTCAATTGTTGTTTTGCCTCAGCGACGATGTTTAACATTCTAATTGTACTCTCTCTTACTTCTCGCTGTATGATAAACCAAGTTTAATCATTGTCAATCAGATTTGGTAGTCTTGGGGTCAATCTATTTGCTAACACTTTTGCTATTATTTTAGTATCCGTATTAAATAGGGATATTGGATGGTATCCACTGCGTGACAATAGCTCCTTTCCTTTTTTTTTTTTTTTTTTTTTTTTATAATTAAAAGTTTTTATTGAGGGAAACAATGGTTACAGCATGTGGCAACGCAGTGCCAGGAAGAAGAAGAGCATGAATTACAGCCACTACATAGAATAACAATCTGTAAAATCAATCACCATCAATCAGAAACCATACAAGAGGGTGGCGAGATGAAGGGTGCGGCTGCATAGAGCCTTGCTCCAAGTGTTTTGGACTGCAATTCCGTTTAAACCACCTGATGCAGCAGCTGCGTCCCATGTTCCCAAATTTTATGAGCGGGTGAAAGAACTGGGAGAAACGGAAAATAAACTATTGGGCAACAAGTAACGCAGGGGGGGGGAGGGGGAGGGAAGACTGGACAGACACATCAGGGGGAAAGTACAGAGGGAAGGGAAGGGAGGAGAAGGAATGGTAAGGGACGAGGGAGGGCCAGATGGAAGGTCCAATCCTCGAGGGGTCTGAGAAAACCAGGCTACGTATAGAGAAGGAAATCCGGAGAAAAAGTGAAACTATCCCATATCTGCCAGGTTCTCCTGTGCTTTTCCAAAGTGCCCCTTAGCGAGGCGGTGAGCTCCTCCATCCTACATATGTCCCGGACAACGGCCAGCCACTGTGCTATTGTGGGGGGCTCAGGAGATTTCCACCTCGCCGGGACGCAAGTTCTAGCTGCACTCAAGAGGGGGGCGTGAAGGGACTTGCGCCTGGATCTCACGGAAACCGGTGCGAGATTAAGCAAATAACATACAGGGTCTTCACCCAGGTCAACATCAGTCAGTTTCCTGACAATCTCTCTCACTCCTGCCCAAAAGCTGGAGAGTTTCTCGCACTCCCAAAAGATATGTGTCATAGTCCCCCTGGCCCGCAGGCACCTCCAGCAGAGGGGGGAGGAAGAGGGAAACATTTTCGCCAGCACCGCTGGGACCCGATACCAGCGTGTCAGGATTTTGAAGTTAGTCTCCTGATACTTGCAGGAGATAGAGCTCTTATGGGCCAACTGGATCATAGCCAGTTGTTGCTCCTCTGTGAAGGTCCTACAGAGTTCCCTCTCCCATCCCCTCACATACGGAGGGACAAAGTCCTCCGGAGGCTCCGTCAGCAGCGAGTAGGAGTACGACAGGGCACCCCTAAGATGGCCAGAGCCCAGGCAGGTCTGTTCAAATTGCGTTAACTGCCTGGGTGCCGTACATCCCAGGGATCGCTGATAATGCAAAAGTTGAAGAGATTGCAACTGCGTAATGGGTCTGAGTGCAAGTTCTGCAACCAGAGTCTCCGGCCTCCTCCACGCGTCCCCGCTCTGCATGTGAAGTCTCCTATAGCAGTTCTGCCTGATCCAAGCTCTGAAGGGGCCTCCCGCTATCTCCACCGGGAAATCAGGGTGCCCCAAAACAGGTGTCAGAGGGGACGGGGAGGGGGAGAGGCTCGTCCCAGCCAGCAACCCGTCCACCACCCTCCTGGATGGGCCGACCGTAGGGTGCGTATTCAACTGTGGGAGTCTATTCAGTGGTATCCATGGCAGTCCAGGGAGAGGGCACGGAGAAGCAGCTTGCTCCATTCGAACCCACTGCTTCATATCAGAGTGTCGACACCAATCAATTACTCGGCTCAAATGGGCAGCGGCATGGTAACGCCTCCAGTCTGGGAGACCCAATCCCCCCCTAGATTTAGGGACCGTCAGTAGGGAGGCCGCCATACGATGGGAGCGACCAGCCCAAACGAATCTAGTACATAGTCCTGTGAGCTGTTTGAAGAAGGTGCGAGGGATATCTATTGGGAGGGCCTGAAATAGGTAGAGCACCCTAGGGAGGACGTTCATCTTGATGACACTGACCCTTCCAAACCAAGAATAAACCCCTTTGTTCCACTTATGGAGGTCCTCCTCTAATCTCTTCAATAGTGGGGGAAAATTTAAGGCGTACGTTCCCGGCAGTCTAGAAGGGATACGCGTGCCCAGGTAGGTAATGGCCTCCTGCTCCCATTTAAAATGGAAATTCTCCGTAACGTGTCTCAGGCGTTCCGCGGGGATATTAATATTTAAGGCAGAGGACTTCTGGTAATTGATTTTATAATTAGAGACCTCCTGAAAGCTCCTGAGCTCGGCGAGGAGATTAGGTAAAGTGATCTCCGGCTTCGACACGAAAAACATCAAATCGTCAGCGTAAGCCGCCACCTTGTGCTCAATCCCACCCACCCTCACTCCCGAAACGTCCGTGTTCCGCCTAATCAAGCGTAGGAATGGCTCCAGCGAGAGGATAAAGATAAGGGGGGAGAGCGGGCAGCCCTGTCGCGTCCCATTGAATAAGTTAAAGGCCTGGGAAGGCAGGCCATTCACCACCACGGACGCCGAGGGGCAGGTGTATGAGGCCAGGACCCTGTTAAGCATCCTATCGCCTAAGCCTATGTGGCGCAGGGCCTCCTCAAGGAAGACCCAGCTCACCCTGTCAAATGCCTTCTCGGCGTCCGTGGAGAGGAGCAACGCAGCCTCCCCCATCTGACGGGCGTGGTGAATTACGTTCAAGACTCTAGTGGTGTTATCCCTCCCCTCGCGGTTCGGAACGAAGCCCACTTGATCCCAATGAATGAGGTCCGGGAGGAGGGGGGCAATTCTGTCCGCCAGAATTTTGTTGTATATCTTGAGATCACAGTTCAGCAAAGAGATGGGCCTATAGCTCCCGCACTGCGCTAGGTCCTTGCCCGGCTTGGGAATCACGGTAATGCTAGCCCGCAAGGTGTCCCGGGGGGGCGGAAGGCCATCACTCAAAGAGCCGAAAGAGGAGACAAAGTGCGGGCCCAGGGTGCCCGCAAGTTCCTTATAGTATTCCAAGCTATATCCATCCGGGCCAGGTGCCCTTCCGGGTTTCATGCTCTTGATGGCCCTTGTAAACTCCCCCACGTCTATCTCCTCCTCCAAGGCCTCCACCACGTTCCGCCCAAGCCGGGGAAGATCCGATCTCTGTATGTAGGCCCTTACCTTCTGCCGATGCGCCTGAGACCTATTCAGCGGTAAACTATACAGGGTGTCATAAAAGTCCCTAAAAGTTTTGGCTATATCCCCTAGTTTATAGTGCCTTGTGCCACCGGGGTCGAGGATGCTGGGAATATAATTCCGCGATCGCTGCCCCCTCAGGGCTCTAGCCAGGGCCCTACCGCTTTTATTGCTAAACTCGTAGAAAAACCTACGACTTCTCGCAATCTGGCCCCTGACCTTTACAAAGCTTATGTCTCGGAGGGTCTCACGCAGTTTAATCAGCTTGGCAGATAGCGCGGGGTCCAGGGACTGTTTGTGTCTGGTCTCCAGGCTTCGGAGCTCCTGGAGCAAGAGGGCCACTTGTTTTTCCCTTTCTTTCTTGAGGTAAGCACCTCGTCTGATTAAGAGGCCTCGGACCACACATTTGTGAGCCTCCCACTGAGTCATACGCGTCACGTCAGGGGTATTGTTCTCTGAGAAGAACGCAGTGATTGCCGACTGAATTTCCGCCTTAAACGCCGGGTCCTGCAGCAGGGAGCTATTGAGCCTCCAATGCCCTGAAGGGGGGGGAGAGTCCGGAATCAGTAGGGTGACGGAGATGGGGGCATGGTCAGAGATCGAGATTGAGCCTATGTGCGGTCGTGAGATGAGATGTGCGTACCTGTGGGGGATCAAGAACCAGTCTATACGTGAGTATGTGTTGTGAGGAGGGGAAAAGTAAGTGTAATCCCTCCCCCGGGGATTAGCTATCCTCCACACATCCAAGAGTTGGTGGTCAAACAGGAGAGCCTTAATCCGCCTAATAGCCGAGTAAGGAACGCTAGAAGTCCCCCTGGAGGTGTCAATTTGGGGGTCAAGCACACAATTAAAATCCCCTCCCAAAAGAAGAATGCCAGCAGTAAACTCAGCCAGCTTCTCCAAGGTAGATCTCAAGAAGCTAGCCTGGTTCATACTCGGGCAGTAGCAGGTCGCGAGCGTCACCCTCTGTGTATAGAGGGTTCCCCTGACAAAAAGATACCTACCCTCGCAATCGTGGATCACCTCTTCCAACGTCCAGGGGAGACAGCCCGCCAAGACGATGGACACCCCCCGCGACTTAGAGTCAGGGGAGAGGCCATGGTACTGGTGTCTGAAGAAACGGCTCGACAAGTTGTGCACCCGTCCCCCCTTAAAATGGGTTTCTTGGAGAAAGGCAATCCCCGCTCCCAGGCGCTTCAACTCAGCCAGTACAGAAGCGCGCTTCACAGGGGAGTTCAAGCCCTTAACATTTAGCGAAGTGCACTGGACTCTGGACATAGCTATGCGGGGTCAGCGGCTCCTATCTCAGGGATAGAGGATACGAAAAGGCGTGGGTTCTCAGGCCAAGGAGAGGACAAAGAAGGAGAGTGTGGGAAGGACCAGTAGGAGAGGGAGGGAGGGAGGGAGGGAGGGAGGAGACCGAGAAGACACCAGGCAGCAAAAGAAGAGAGTCACGAAAGAGGGAGGGCAGAACAAGAGGGATAAACTCACAATGAACTAAAACTTACGAGATAAAACCTAATGTGAAAAGGAAACTGAAATTCAAGGGGATCTAAGTGGGGAAGGAGTTATCCTGTCCCAAGAAAGAACCCTGGGCGCCCGAGGCTAGCAAAAGGCCAGCCCAGAGGGCCACAGGGTCTTGGCCTACAGCGGGGGCGAAACGGGTCCGAGAGACAGAGGAGGTCCCCCCGGCCGACCCTAGGTTAGGTTAGCTATAGGGCAACCACCCAGAATTGTAATATCAGAAAAGTGCCTCAACATAGGGCAGCGCCCGTAGGGATGCTGGCGTGAGGAATTTGGTGCAGGCCCGGGCCCGCCGATCCGCCACGCAGAGATGGGCCCGGCGGCGGCCTCCGGGGTCTACAAGCCGACGGTCAATCAATGCGGGCAGGAGAGCGGGTGACAACGTCATGTGTGTAACCAGCTATCACTCTAAGCAAGTATGTATGTAACAGTCAAAAGAGATGCTATAAACAGTTATAACAAGTAAGTAACAGGATTCGGAACTCGCCGAAGGCTGATCCCAGGTGACAAGCCCCCTCACGCGGGAGCGGGAACTCAGTGCGGGGGGCCAGTCAAGAAGAGAGGTACAGGGTATCTCGGCGGAAGCCTTCGAAGCACAGACTCAGCAGGCAGGCCGAGTAAAGTGAAGTACGGAAGGATCAGCCTGGCGAGTCCCAATCGCAGCAATAAATCTCGCATAGTTTAAAGAGCAATCAACAAACAGCAAACAAGGTCAGTGATAGGAAGAGCCGCTGGTAACCATGGAGCTCGTCTAGTCCTCACTGTTCAAGCGGCGGGGATCCCTTGCCGGTCCACCGCCACGTTCCCCGCGGGCCTCGGCTCCGCCCCTCGCCCGACGGAGCCTTTGTGGTCGACCCCCGAGAGACCGAGGGGGGCCGAAGGAGAGAGAAACATCACGCCAATCCGGGATCTCCACCGGGGGGGAATCCAGGAAGATGAAAAGGTCCGGGAGGTCCGCTTGGGTTTTTACAGTGAAAGTACGCTGATTCTTGCGGACTACTAGATGAAAGGGATACCCCCAGCGATACGAACCGCCACACTCCCGGATCCTGGACAACAAGGGCCTCATGACCCGTCTCATCAAAAGGGACCTGCGCGAGACATCAGGGTACAACTGCAGGGGTGCTCCATCAAAGTGAATCTGACCATGCGCCCAAGCTTTCGCCAGGATGTCCTCCTTCACGGTGTAATAATGCAGGCGGCACACAACGTCACGCGGGCGAGCAGGGTCAGGAGATCTGGGGCCCAGGGCCCTGTGGACCCGGTCGATCACTATCTCGGTATCCGGGGGACGACAAAGCAATTCGTTGAAAATGCCGGTGATGGTGGGCCGGAGCTGGTCCGGGCCCGTTGCCTCGGGAAGGCCCCTGATACGGATGTTATTGCGACGGCTTCTGTTTTCGAGGTCGTCCAGGTGCAGGACCGTCATCTGTGCGACAGCCTTCTGCTGGGCCAGATCCCGCTCCAGCGTCTCCAGTCTCTGGGCAGTCGTGGCACGAGACCGCTCCAGTGAATCGACTCTGGCATCAAGACCGCCCACCGACTGCTGCAGATCAGAAATGTCCTTCTTAAACGTGCTTTCAACCCTGTGAATGAAGGATTCAAGATCGTCCCTGGTGGGCAGCATCTTCAGTTCCGCCTTCAAGGCTGCGAGGATAGGGTCAAGAGGAGGGTGCGTCATCGTTGAGGGAACGTGCAGGGCTCGCGGGGTAATCTCTGGAGATGTAAACGCCCTCACCACGGCCGAAGAGCTGAACGGCGTCCGGTCACGAGGGCATCCCAAACTCGCAGGCATGGGGGGATGGGCCGGGCGGGTAGTAACATGGTCCAGCGCAGGCTCATTGTCGCCACAAGGGGCCACGGCAACTCCCCTCCCCTCCATCGGGGCATGGCCGCGGGGCCAGGTGGAGGACGAGGAGTCATTTCTTTGTTGCCACGCAGGGGAAGAGGGCAACCCGGGCGAGGCCCCCCGATCAAACCAGGCACCTGATAAATCTGGGGAAGCAGGTGCTGCAGCTGTTCCCGGCGAAGCTCCAGCAGGGGCCGACGTGCACCGGTGCTGAGGGATCTCCATCACGGACCCCAGAACTGGGCCAGGGCTAAACTCCATCTCAGGGGGCCCCTTCCATGTTAACGGGGAGGGGGTATCCATGGGTGAGACGTTCGGGGAAACGGCCGTGTGCCCCGACCCAGCCAGGAGCTCCAATTGCTGAGGTGAGGGTGGGAGGTCAGGGCTATGGCAGATGGATGCAGAGGGCGCCGTGTAAGTGTCCCCCAACTGCCCCCCAGTCAGGATGTGGCCCGAAGGGGGTGGGCTCTTCTGCCCCTGGCCCCCTGTAATGACATGTGGCACCGGGGTTAATGGTGGATGTCCCCCCCTCCGTGCGGTTTCACATGCTGGGCTGCCAGGCGTGTCTCCCCTCCCGGCCGACGGGGAAGCACAGATCCCGCAGAGGCTCACCTTGTCAGAGCAGCTGCTGCTGCCTGAGGAGCGCCACTCTCGTCGGCACTGCTCTCCGTCCTCCTCTGTGGCTGGTGCTGCTGCACGGCCGCCGCCGCCCCCTCCATCTTCACGAGACAGCGCGGGCCATCTCTGAGAGCCGGCGTTCTCCATCCCGCCGCCACCAGCTCCGCTGCGGGGACCGGACCCCCCCGCCGAGGGCCGGGCGCTCCCCTCCTCCTCCGGCACACTCACCGGCGCTGGGGCCGACGACCTCCTCGCCCGCTCCCGAGGATCAGCATGACCGCCGCAGGGTGCGGCCCCTCCGCTCTCCGACGCCGCCATTTTGGAGGTCCCCTCACCTCCTCCCCTCGAGCGATCCGGGGCCAGGTAGGAGCTGATTTTCCTGAGTGGGGGGGATGATTTGGTCCTCGGCTTCCGACCCCTTGCCATAGCACCTGGCAATGGGTATAGGTGGCTAGTAGCCCAGATAAACTTTAATAAAGCAGGTCGGCCGGAGGGAGCTCACAAGGGACACGTCCTCACACGCTCATCGCCGGCCACGCCCCCCCAGCTCCTTTCCTTTTTATATATGACTGAAATATCTGCTTCTTCAGGTATTATCTTGCTTTCTCTTGATTCCCTTGATTGATCATCTACAAACGTGTTGTTGCAATTTTGGTAGGTATAGCTAATAATATTTAGTCCCAAAGCCATCTAGTCCTATGGCTTTACCAGTTGCCAGTCTATCACTATTTTTACTAATTCTTCTATTGTGATTACTTCTTCCAATTTTTCAATTATCTGATCTGTACATTTTGGCAATCCTGATTTCTCAATGTACTGATTTTGTTTCCTCTCCCGTCTTTACCTTTAAAATTACACAATTTCTGATAGTACTGCTGGAATACTTTCAATATAGCTTAAGTTTATACAGCACATGTTGTTTCACGTTTATTATTGCATTAATAAACTTTTTTAGCATTCTCACTAATTTAGGACTTCCCCATTCATAACAGGATCATTTACACCTCCTAATTATGTATTTAGCTTTTTCGAATAAAATAGTTTTAAATCTTCTCTCCTTTTTGTTAAATCCAATAGTGTCTTTTCTGCTTATGAGCTAATTCTAAATCTTTCATTGCCTTTAATAAATCCTCTCTCTGCTTACTTTTGTTAATTCTCGAGGCCTGCTGAATTAATAATCCTTAGGTTCCAGACTTATGAACATACCAAAGTGCTACTGGTGAAATATCATCAATCTTATTTAGCTCAAAATATTCTTTTATCCCCAGTTTTATCTTCTGTACCATCTCCTAATTCTTTAATAGATTGGGGTTTAGTTTCCAAATACCTTTTCTTCCCTTTGTGAAATCACTTTGGCATGATCTGACAGATGCATTTATCCTATCTTAACCTCTTTCACTTCTGTCAATAGACGATAGGAGCCAAAAATCCAAAAAACCAAAATGGTTGGCATCTGCTCTTCGACTCGTCCCAGGAGTGGAAATGGAGGGAATAGGGCATAGAGAAGCCCGAATGCTAACCAAGAAAGGGTCAGGGAGTCCGCTGCTATAGCTAGAGGGACCTTGGACCGTGAGCCAAATCTCAGAACTTTCTAATTGTGGTGGAACATAAAGAGTTTCACATCTGGAAGTCCCCGGCACATGCATAGGGCCTAAATATTCCCTGTCTGAGGGACCATTCTCCCTGATCCAAGGATGCCCTGCTTAGATGATCGGCCTGCACATTGTCCACTCCTGGTTATGTGGATTGCCGAGATGCACCGAACATGCTTCTTGGCCCAGAGTAAGATCCAGCTCACCTCCCTGAGAGCTCTCCTGCTTCTGGTGCCCCCCTGATGGTTGATATATGCCACCACCACCCTGTTATCTGCTTGAACACTAGACAGGATGACTCCTCAGATCGAAGGTCCAATGTGTGAGAGACAGTAGAATCACTCTCAGTTGCAGGATATTTATGGGAAGTCTGCTCTTACTCAGTCCCCACTGTCTCTGGATTATTTGTGTCCCCATGACACCCCCCAACCCGTTAGGCTAGCATCCGTGGTGACAGTCTTTCACTGTACCGGAAGAAAGGATTTGCCCACCTGAAGAGGTTGGGGATTCAGCCTCCAGGCTAGAGACTGCCTTGCTGAGTGAATCATGTAAAAGGGGGTGATCCAGTGTCTCCGTGGTTCAATCCCATATTGAGAGCAATTACACCAGCAGGGGTCTTGTGTCGTGTGGAACTGTGCAAAAGGCACCATCTCACCACCCCATCAAGCCCAACAGATGCATCCCTTGATGAATCATCAGATGAGGACAGGTCAAGAGAGCCTGTACCCTGGCCTGAAGTGAGAGTCTTTTGTCACAGAAGAAAACTTTCTCTTCAGAGAACGATATGCAACTTTCGATAGTTGACTATCCAGCCAAAGCATTCTAGAGTCGATAAGACAGTCTCTGTATCCCTCAAGGCCTCCTGAAAGGATAGGGCCTTGATTAAAAGATCATCTAAGTAAGGGATGATTTGTATCCCCTGATTTCTAAGAAGGGCCATGAGTTAGTAAACACCCTTGGAGCCAAAGACAGGCCAAAAGGCAGAGCCACGAACTGAAGGTGTAGGCCATCTACTGCAAAGCGCAAACATTTTTGATGGCCTGGGAAAATAGGGATATGTCATTAGGCATTCTTCATATCCTCCATATTTTGTGGTCATAAAACCACATGGCTGAAGTGCAGCCATAGTGGATCGCAAAGATTCCATGTGAAATCTCTGAAGTGACAAAACAGTTGAGGCCCTTGAGGTCTATTATTGGCCGCACAGAACTGTCCCTTTTGGGGATTATGAATAAATAGGAGTAGAATCCAAGACCTCTCTCTTACAGTGGATCTCAATGCTTCGGCTTTTCCTAGATTCGGGAATACCCTTGAAAGAACGATCCTCCAAAGAGGTTTGGCCCCTAATTTGATTTTGTAACCTGAAGAAATTATCTCCTGTATCCAAGCATCTGTTACATGGCAGAAGCCATCCCCCGAAAGGGTGAGGATGTCCCTTCATGCCTGAGCGGATTTAGAGAGGAGTTTATCCTTATCCGGCCAGAAGGGTCTGGACTTGTTCTGGGTCTTAGACCTATTCCAGAATTCCAGAAGTGTCTAGAGGAGAAAGAACATCTACCCACACGAAAAGGCAGAGTATTTGCAAAGATCTTCAAAAGAAGGGATTATGCTACTTTCTTTGCAGGAGCCTAGTAGACTTACCTCCTGTGGCCCTCTTCAGAATATCATCCAAAAGCTCTCCAAACAGACGACCCTCCAAAAAGGGAAGCCCCGTCAGGGTCTTCTTGGAAGCTGAGTCTGCCGACCATTGCTTAAGCCATATTGCCAGCAGGGCTAAACCCTTAGCATTTAGTCTAACAATATCATCCATAGAAGCGATGAAGTATTTGTAGATTTCCATGCTACACTTTATCAACTGAGAGTATAAACTACGGGAATGACCAACTTCCTGCCTGCCAAAGCCACCATGGATGTGATGCAGGCTGGCTGTAGGTCAACCCTACCGTACAAAAGGCATACCTGTATATCTGCTCCAGACGCTTATCCACCGGGTCTCTTAGGGAAGCACTGTCCAAAGTAGGAATAACAGTGTTCTTAGAGAGTCCTGAAACTGGATCATCCACCTCGGGAGAAAAAGACCATAACTTAATCAGGTCTGAGGAAAAGGGGTATTTTAAACATAGAGTTCCCCCCCCGTTCAGAAGATTCTGAATTACTCTCTTCCCTCCTCGATGAGATCTCCCCCGCCGAATAATCATGCTGAGACTCTATGGCAGCATAAATATCCTCCTGCCTGGAATCAGAAAAATCCATGGAAGCTAAGTGTTTCTGTTTTTTCTGATGCTTTTAAAGTTCTTGAAACTGAGGATCTTTGGGAACCTTAAGCTGGGAATAGTGGTTTTCTAAACGGGTCAATCTTTCCGCCATATGCAGCTGGATATGAAAACCATGAATGTCAGAGCGAGGTAGAGCTGCCGGAGGAGCAGTAAGCTCTGAGGGAGCAGACCCCGAGGTTTCCATGGCAGAAAAACCCTTTGGGGGTGGCAGTTGTCTCCTTAATCAGGAGTATCCACCACGGTGGTGCATTCTGAACAGATGGGGTTGTCCTCTTCCAAAGGCCTTTGCAGGCACGTGGGATGACTACCAGACCCGGACGCCCCAGATGCCTCAGTCATGGTGAAAACTGTTTATTATCCCCGAAGACCAAAGTATATGAGGAATCTCGATAATCAATATGTGACTACTCCGAGACCCTAGGGGTGGACCACAACCCAATATCCCTTATCCACAATCTCTAAAAGACAAAAGAAAATAGCCAACATTAAAATATAGTACCCACAATATATTTTTTAAAGGCAAATATAGTGGAGGAGCTGGCAGCAGCCAGCGAAGAGCAACCAGCTAACCGCCGCTAGCGGTCTGAGAAGGTGCGGGCAGAGGCCCATTTGCAAGTGGCCGGCTAACGCCGCTGACATTCAGACCCGAAGTGGGCAGAGGCCGATCTACGGGCAGGAGCCGATGCGACCCGTTCGGAGCCGAGTAGCAATGGATGTGTCGGCAGAGGCCTGAAAATAATTGCGACACAGATGCCAGAGCTCCGGCCCACGAATTCTTAAATATAAACAAAGAAAATTGTGGAAAGGAACAGACAAGCCATTCTATGGTTCCTGCACCCTGCAGGCTCACCAGACCAAAAACCTGCAGCTGGTTGTCCCATTAGAAGGGAACTCCAAATATACTTTTGTCCTCCAAATAATACCATTTTGTGATTACTCACCTGTAAAATGGTTATTACAAGTATGTCACACACCTCGCTTCCGAATATTCATGACACTTGGGTAACTGTCCTGTAGAGCGAGATCTTGCATAGATGACATGAAAAAAAGGAGCCCCTCCTGGCCCAGAAATACCTGGGACCTCCCACCATTCCCCAGTATAAGACAGCAGTAAAGGGAACAGGAAGAGCCAAATGTAAACAGCAAAGAAAAAGGTTCACCATATAAAGGATCCCAGAAAACCAAAAAAGGGCGGGATGAAGCGGGGTGTGTGACATACTTGTAATAACCATTTTGCAGGTGAGTAATCACAAAATGGTATTATTCCCAGTATGTCACACACCCCGCTTCCGAATATTCATTACACTACTGCAGCTTGCAGAACTTTGCGGCCAAAAACAGCATCCGCTGAGGCCCGCACATCAACCTTATAAAACTTGGAAAAAGTATGAACAGAAGACCAAGTAGCAGCCTTACAAACAGAAGCCCGATGCTCAAAAGCCCAAGATGCTCCAACAGCACGAGTAGAATGAGCAGTAACACGAAAAGGGGGAACCTTCCCCTTGGCAGAATAGGCCTCAACAATGGCCTGTCGAATCCAATTACTAATGGAAGACTTAGCGGGCGCCAGACCTTCCCTGGGCCCGGAGGGCACCACGAAAAAGGCGTCCGTCTTACGAAAAGGAGAAGTAGCCACCAAATAACATTTCACACATCGAACCACATCCAAAGAATGTAAGGTCCTCTCCTTGTCCTTACTAGGCTTAGGACACAAGGAAGGGAGAACTACATCCTGATTGAGGTGGAAGGCCGAAACCACCTTAGGAAGGAAATCCGGCTTAAAGCGGAAAACTACCTTGTCCAGGTGCCTCTCAAAGTAAGGAGCCTTTCTTCGGGTTTGTTGCTCTCTTCCCTTGCACTTTTCTTGTACTCTTTCTCCTGTCTGTCTTTTTCTGGTCTTTTGCCCTCTGTGCAGATCCCCTTATTCATTTCTATTCTCCCTCCCTTCCACTATGGAGCCTGTTCCCCTTTATCTCCTCCTTCCGTGATTTGGGCATCAGATAGCTATACAGGTCTTTACACTTGCAACATGTACACCAGGCCGGGAGCTTTTAGCTCTCACCGCCGGCCAGGAGGGATGAGGCGCAGGGTCACTGGATAGGGCGCCGCTGACATGGTTTCCATGCCAGCAGACGCCCTGCAATGGTGACGTCTGCCCCTGCGAGCTGGATGACTGACAGCAGGCGCGGCCTATCAGGTCGCCCCTGCCGCCCTGTCACCAGTTACTGGGCAGACTTTGGAGCCCAGCGTCATCTCTCCTTCCCTGGGCAGACAGGGACGTCGCCGGTCACACAATGAGATCGGCTTCCGGCGGTGACGGAGCTGTGCCCTCGGTGGTGCGCTCCGACGGCTTGGTGAGTCATATACATTGTTCTTCTATATAACTAATGTGATGACATTTTCTTGTTTACTTTTGTGTGACACTCTGACCCGCTGACCTCATATGACGTCAGGCGGGAATTACTGTTCTTCTGCTCTTTATAAGGCCAGCTGCTTCCTTGCTATGGTTGTTTGTCTGCCCTAAGGAAGGGGGTTTTTCTACACCCCCGAAACGTCGGCTGATCGGACACTTGTTGCTATCAGCAACCCGTTCTTTTGGACTTTGATGCAATATAATGGTCTTAATGAACCTCATCTTCTTGTATGCTTTCTAATACAAGTCTATTGATTTAACCCATGGTGTGCTGGCCCTTTGTCTAACTAAAGTAAGGAGCCTGAATAGACAAGGCCGCCAACTCAGAGACACACCGAACAGAGGTAATAGCCACCAAAAAGGCAACTTTCTGAGTGAGCAGAGAAAGAGCAATATCATGCACCGGCTCAAAAGGAGGCCCCTGGAGAGCCGACAGAACCAAGTTTAAATCCCAAACCGGCAGCAAGGGATTCCTAGGAGGCCGCACATGAGTAACCCCCTGGAAAAATGTCTTAACCAGGGGATGAAGGGCAAAAGACCTTTGAAAGAATACCGCCAGGGCAGAAACCTGCCCCTTCAAAGTACTAAGCTGGAACCCCGAGTCCAGACCATGTTGAAGAAACTCCAGAATTCTGGGAATAGAAAACACCCTACAAGGCAAGGTCCTAGCCTCGCACCAGTTAATATAAGACCTCCAAGTCCTATAGTAGACGTTAGAGGAAGATCTCTTCCTAGCTCTAACAAGAGTCTGAACCACCGCATCAGAAAGACCTTCCTCCTTTAAGATGGAGGTTTCAGCAGCCACGCCGTCAAAGCCAGCGTTGGTAAATTGGGGTAGCGTAGTTGACCCTGGGTGATAAGATCCGGAAGAAGAGGCAGATAAAACTGATCTACTGCCAGCTGCACGACGTCTGCGAACCACACTCGTCTTGGCCACCTTGGAGCCACCAGAATTGCTGGTGCCCCTTCTAGAGTCAGCTTGCGCACCACTTTGCCCACCATGGAGAAAGGGGGAACGGGTACAGAAACCCCAGCTCCCTCCAAGCCAGGGACATGGCATCCACTGCCAGGGCCAGAGGATCCTGAGACAGAGACACAAAGGCAGGAAGCTTGTGATTGTGACGAGAGGCAAAAAGATCCACCTCTGGAGTCCCCCACTTGTGACAAAGGGACTGGAATACCTTGGAACTGAGAGACCATTCTCCTCGGTGAGAGGATCTCCTGCTCAGGGAATCCGCCTTCGTGTTCTCCACTCCCGGGATGTAAATGGCTGAGATGCATGGGACTTTGCTCTCTGCCCAAACAAGGATCAGAGATACCTCCCTGAGGGCACTCCTGCTGCGAGTCCCTCCTTGGTGATTGATGTAAGCGACCGCCGTCCGATTTTCCGATCGGACTTGAACTGGCAATCCCTGCAATAGAAGAGTCAAGCGAGACAGAACCAACCAAATGGTCCGTAGCTCCAAAACGTTGATAGGGGTATGAGCCTCCCGAGGCCCCCATAACCCCTGGAACTGATGTTCCCTCCAGAAGCCCCCCCCCCAGCCCGACAGGCTGGCGTCCGTGGTGACCGTTTCCCAACAAGGGGTCAGAAAGGATCTGCCCTTCAACAGATTGCTTGACACTAGCCACCACTGAAGGGACTGCTGAGCCCAAGGGAGACAGCAGACAAGACTGATCCAATGACAGCGGACACTTGTCCCAAGTCGCTAGAAGATGGAGCTGAAGCGTCCTCATGTGAAACTGGGCAAAAGGAACTGCCTCGAAGGAAGCCACCATCAGACCTACCAATCTCATCCATAGCCGGATAGACGGGCGAGAACCAAATCTTGGATCAGAAGAATCTTGGGCTGAGTAAGGAACACCCTGGCCTGAAAGGCATCCAGAGTCATGCCCAGAAACGAAACCTCCCCTGGACTGGGAGAGGGAGGACTTGGAATAGTTGATCACCCAACCGAACCTCTCCAGCGTGGATGCCTCCACTCTGGTGTCTATCTCCGCTTGGCTGAGAGAGGAAGCCAAAATGAGAAGGTCGTCCAGGTATGGTACAATGCGAATGCCCTGGACTCTGAGGAGGGCCATCACCCCCGCCAATACCTTGGTGAACACCCTAGGAGCTGAGGTAAGCACGAATGGAAGGGCCACAAACTGAAAATGCTGATCTTCCACCACGAACCTGAGGAATATCTGGTGTGCCAGGAAGATAGGTACATGCAGATAAGCATCCCTGATGTCTATGGACGTCATGAAGTCCCCCTGATGAAGAGAATCTACGGCTGACCGCAAGGTTTCCATACGAAACTTCCTGAAGCGGATAAACTGATTGAGGAGCTTCAGATCCAAAATGGGTCAAATGGAGCAGTCCTTCTTGGGCACCGTGAATAGATTGGAATAGAATCCCAAGCCCCTAACCGCGAAAAGCACTGGGCAAATGACAGCCATGTCCAGCAGATAACTTACTGCCGCCCGGAGCCCCTGTGCGGCCAGTGGACCCGAAGGCACTTGAGACCTGAAGAATCTGGGAGGAGGCCGGATCTCAAATTCCAGCTTGTAAACGGAAGACACCACTTACAGAATCCATCTGTCTGAGACCTCCTGGTCCCAGACCTGGAAGAAGTGCCGCAGCCGTCCCCCCACCCGCAAGGGTTAGGGCGCCCCCTCATTGCTGAGCTGGCTTAGCAGCGGGCTTGGGTTTGGAACTCCAATTGTGACGACGTTGCCTCTTACGCTGAGGTAACTTCCCTCCTTTCGTTACAGAATCTAATCTTTCTCCAAAGAGCCGCAATCCCACAAAGAGAAGTGCTGTAAGTGACTTTTTGGCCACAAAATCAGCCGCCCACTGGCGCAACCATACCGACCGCCGAATAGCTACAAGCAAGGACGAGGTTCTACCACACATGACCATGGTGTCATCCAAGGCGGCAAACACAAAGGACATGAACAATTCACACCGCTTAAGGGCGGCGAACTCATCACTAGCCGGGTCAAGCCTGGAGGTACTCAACAGGTCTCTAACCACAGACCTGGTAGCCACTGCCAAAAGCGCCGAAGCACAAACAGGCCGCAAGGCTGAACCGACACTAGCAAATGCGTGGCAAGCCATCTGATCAATGTGTTTATCCTCACCATCTTTGAGAGTGGTGGAGTCAGGAGAATGAAAAATAGAAGTATTGGATAACCCGAGCACCGGGGCATCCACCTCGGGAGGGGACGACCAATGTTTTACCACGTCCACTGGAAAGGGTTACTTTTTATCTCAACCTTGAGGAATACCTGGAAGCCGAGTAGGCTTCTCCCATTCCTTAAGAATAATGCCATCAAAATGCTTTTGATTTGGGAACTCCAGGCGCGGCTTGGAAGTCCCAAAGAATTCCCCTTTTTGAGGAGCGGTCTCCTCAGGAGGAGAAATTGCCTGAACCTCAAAAAGGTGAGCCAAGACCTTCGGGGTATCCACAGCATCTCCCTGCCCTTGCTCAGTATCAGCACCAACAAACTGCTGATTGTCAGAACCCTCAGAATCCTCAAATAATTCCCCCTCTTCTAGCGGGGAATAATCAGACCAGTCAAGGAAATCATAATCATCAAACTCAAAGGCCAGCGCGGCTGGAGAGAAATGCTTTCGCTTAGCCGAGGCCTTTCTGGCAACAGAGCCAGAAATACATTTCTCAATATTAGCCAATCTGGCACATACATCAGATTGCGACTCCCCACCTGTGACAACATCACTAGGGGTACGGATAAGGCAGGGTGGGGAAGGAGATTAGGCCGGGACCCCGGACCCAGACGCTTGGGCCCCCGACTGCTGCGTTATGGCCCGCTGAGCACAAGGTATGTAAACAAGTACATTATCCCCCGCAAGGGATGCCCCGCAACCCACACACTGCCTAGGTTGCCCCGAGGGGAGCCCAAGCCCGGTATCCTGAGAAGCCTCCATATGGTGATTTTAATGTAGTCGCAATGACTAGAGGGATTTACGCTATTAAGCTACCCGGGATGCCCCTTCAGGTCCCAAGTGGGAGGATTTTATTTTTTTTTTCTTTTTATTTATTTATTTTTTTTTTGGAAACCCTAAATTAAACTCTAAGGGACCCTAGGACCAGGTGAACTCCCTCTTTAAACTTCAAAAGAAGGGATGCCACCTAGAAGACATGAGAACAGACATAAGTGTCAACATGCACATCACCCACCATATAAGACAGTTAAAAATGGTGAAATAAATAAAATCCACTCACCGCAGCAAAGCAGCGACCGTCAACCCTCACAGCAGCAAGGGAATGAGAGGGAGAGCAGCAAATCAGACAGCGAGGCCGGAAAGAGTGCTTGAGAGAAGCCAGCCTCGAGGGGGGGTGGGGGGCGGACGGGCCGCAATGAGCACCTGTTGAAAAGTGAAACCGGCCCAGCAACAACAGCCGCAAAAACACATACAAACACACACACACAATCCACAAACCTTTTCCCCCAAATAAAGTAAAACAGCCCACAGGAGAAAAGGCCTCCCCCCCCAAGGGGCACAGAGGGACACGGTAGGGGGGAGAACCCACACCAATAGGTGAAAGGGTAAGAGGGACGGGGCATCCCAAGCCGGGATCACCAACCCGGACACCGCCTACCCCTTTGTATGGGGTCTCACGGGGGAGCTAGCTCCCATATACACCACAAGGTGCAGCCTACCATTGCCTGGACCTTCAGCCTAGGCTGGGAGGCATACTGCTATAGTTTAAATTAAAAAAAGGTTCAGGCAGCAATAGAAATAAACAGCTGGGGGGGGCTACCCCAGCTACCTGCAAGGAGGAGACAACCATCTTCTGACTTGCTCGCCGACTGCAGAGACGAAAGACTGGGGAATGGTGGGAGGTCCCAGGTATTTATAGGCCAGGAGGGGCTCCTTTTTTCATGTCATCTCTGCAAGATCGCCCTCTACAGGACAGTTACCCAAGTGTCATGAATATTCGGAAGCGGGGTGTGTGACATACTGGGAATACAGGAGGACAAAATCGTACACAATCTTTTTGAGGGGGCAGGGGGAGAGTATAAAAGCAGGTAAGTAACCACATATCATATAATTTTTGTGCATCACCACCCAATGCTGCAGGTTTAGCCACACAAGATAGTAGCCAGTGGCACACAATATAGAACAGTATTTCCTTCTTGCCCTTGCCATGTTCAGGGCCTGATAACTTCTTGCTGTTACTGGCTACTTAGCAATTTAGTTCTATTAAAATATAATCTCCTGAGCCAAATAGTGAAAAATCCAATGTCCTTAGGAGGACAGCAATTCTGTCTTGCTATTCCCATTTAAAAAAAGGAAGCCTTCCGGCTTCTGCTGACAAATAAGGACTAGACCTCTGCAGCTCTACACGCAGGTTTGGACAGCCTAAGGGAGGGCTTCACTGCAATTTTAAGGAACAATGTCCATAAAAGCTGCTTCACATATACTCAATTTGTTTAGTTTTATGGCTATACAGAGAAATAATATATATTGTTTAGTGTCAGTGGCCTGAAGAGCACCTTTACGTCAACAATCATGAGAGAGAACAGAAGGGCAACCAAAGTTAGCAACAGATTCTTCAAGCTCAGTACTGCTTACAAGCATCATGGTTGCACAATGCAATAGCGCACATTGTTCATTGACACAGTAAATTGCTTTTAAATGTTTTCTCTCACCCCTACAGGACTGAAAGGTGTTGAACCATTATATGTGCCAATGCTTCCCCTGATGTCAAACCTTCTATTTCACAGCTCATTCTTGCTACCAATGTATTTCCAACCTACTCACTATTAATGCACTGTACTGAAGGTTTGGACAAGCTGTCATGTGACACTTCAGCTAAATGCTAGATGCAGGGGTCTTCTCACCCTAGGAAGACAACTCTAAGCCACGGCAGTGTCTGCCCTGTCGGGCAATTCTAGTCTTTATTCTGGATTTGTAGTATTTTTTAACTGAACAGATGTCCCACTTTAAGGCATTGTACCCCACTGTCACCCCAAAATCTATGGGGACACCTAAATGTTCCACTTTGCTGACATGAGTGAGAAGACTGTACAATCAAATCCAAGACATTTGGTTACTTTACAAGTGGAGCCCTGTTCTAGCTTATGGGTAGTGGAATGTATAGATTGGCTGAGCGTTAGGTCGTTCACCAACATCCTTTATGAACCGGAGGAATCCAAGTTGTGCTGTAAGCGTGTCTGTGTCTGTAGGTCGGGGCTACACTTACACACAAAAGCATAGCATTGACTGCTGCAGATATTTGTTCTTCAAGCATGTGAATAAGCCACTCCCACTATGCTTTAAAGTGGTCACACAGTGTTCTACATTAAGTCCCTTACGGTTGTAAACCGTACTGCAAGCTGCCATTTCCATAGGGTGTGTCAAGTACAAGTGCATCATGAGCATAAGTGGCCAGGTATGACCCTTTATGCCACCTAAAGTCATTGAAATTAACTTTGTGTGCCACAATATCCACACTATTAATTGTGATTATCTGACAAAGCAGCAGAATGTTTCATTTTCTTGAAATAAAGCCTCTGTCTGCATGATAAGGTCAAGGATCAGGGGTACTTCTAGACACACTCTGGTGCCGGGGGGGGGGGGAGGGGGGTCTGGCCCCTGTCATAAATGAATAAATGATACACAAATCTGAAATCTGAAAAATAAATACAGTACAAATGCAGTACAATTCTAAAATATACCTATTAATGGTGAAATAATGGAGATGACAGAAAAAGCTACTTACCTCCTCATTGATAAAAAAAAAATCCAACCAACCTAGCTCATGTTGATCTTTTGTTCTTTTCTTCTGGGAGAAATAAAAACCTGGGGTGACAGGTTTTGAGTGGACCATTTCACTTTTACAGGGATGATTCCAATGTCTGTCTTCTGAGCAAGCCTGTAGGGAGCAGCAGCATCAACTGCCCAAAGTGCATATTGGGTAAAACCATCATCTACACACAGCAGAATTGCAATAACCAGCAGAGGCTGGCTCAGGAAAGAGTAGAGTAGATCTTCACAGTAAAGGCAGAATGGCGTGTTCAAATCCTGTCACCCCAGATTCTTCTGCTTTCCATTGAAATTTACCAAAAACAGCCCTGGAGTTTATGAGACACCAGGGCCACCTGATTCCCACTCCCTGAGGCACCCCGAATCGGGATACCCCACTGTGTGAACCCCCCAAGATCCCCAGTAAAACCTACCTAATGCCCGATCCAACAGCGCACATGCAGACTGCAAGCGTACTATGCTATACATTTAGCTAGGCCTGTGCCCACACCAGATATTTGTTCATTCTGGTGCCTAGGGGTAAATCTGTTCACATTGACTGTACACTTTTGAAGGCAAAGTGTGTATGTGTGTTTGTGGTGGGGGGAGACTTGTAGAGGCTTGGTTTTGGCATTAGGGCCCAGGAGCGTAAAACATTTTAAAAACCACTGTTAAACTTACCGGTAACAGATTTTTTAGGAAACTGAAACAGAGGTTAAAAGCCCCACCCTTTTCTCCCCACCTCAGTCTTCGTAAACTAACCTAAATAACCTATGGGGGGACTATGGGTGGGTAATAGGTGGTCATGCTGAAGGATTCCTAAAAAATCCAGTAAGTCTAACTGTGGTTTTTCCAAGTCATCCTTCAGCATGACCACATGGAGAGGATTAGGCAAGTATAATTAACCCTAGGGGTGGGATGCTGCACATAGTACCCTTCTACCAAAGGCCTGATGTTATGCAGATAATAGATCAAGTATATAATGTTTGAGGATGGTGTGGGGTGAAGACCACATTGCTGCTTTGCAGATTTCTTCCAAAGAAGCGCCTGTCCTCTCTGCCCAAGGTGCTGACATGGCTCTTGTAGCATGGGCAGACACCTCTGAGGGAGAAACCCTTCTAGTAGAATATGCTTGTGTAATAGTCTGCTTTATCTAGCTGGCTATAGTGGCCTTTTTTCCCCCTGAAAGTTACTTAAAAGTTATTCTACTATAAGCCATTCTCTAGATTTTTGCAAATAAATGATCAGGGAACTTCTAACTAGCAGCAAGAGATCTTCTTCTTCCTTGTCTTCACCATACAGTATGTAGTGGCAGAAGTATTATCTCTTGCGACCTGCTAGCAGAATCACTATTTTTTGGCACACACAAGTAATAGGTCTAAGTATAACATTGTCTGGCAGTTTCCCAACCCCAGCTGCTTGCATCTGTCATGATCACTATTTGGTTGGGTTGGTCTGTCTCCATTCTTTTACTTTTCCTAGTACCCCTAGATCTAGCCAACACCTGAGATCCTCTAGGATACTCAGAAGTACCTGGACTAGTCGGACTAGTGTGCTTTTTTGCTTGTTCTCCTGCTCTAGAAGAAATTTCCTCAATGTTCTTATGTGAAGTTGAGCCCACTGCAGGATTTTCATGAACTCCCTTATGGAGACCTGAGGGACTGCAATTAATCTTTGAGCTTCTGCTCTGATCCTGTCCACCTTTTCTTGTAGAAGAAAAAAATTTTGTTGAGTGCGGTCTATGTTGAACCCCAGCAATCTGCATTTCTGACTGGGTGTAGGGGGGAGGATTCTAGATCACCCACCCAGGCTTTTCGGTAAGAACAGGGTCTTTTCTAGATCTAACAGGAGCACTGGCCCTGGTTTGTTTAACAGGAGGAGGTTGTTTAAATAGGGGATCTCCATGATTCCCTGTTACCTGAGGTAAGCCATCAGTTCTGCCATGATCTCTGTGAAGATCCTCGGAGATGAGGACAGGCCGAATGACAGTGCCCTGTACTGGTAGCCCATGATTTCCTGATCTAACTGAACCGTAAACCTCAGACACTTGCGGTGTTAGAAATTAGCACAGTTTCTACCCAGTAAACACCAGGGACTAGGTGTCATAAATATACATACAGACAGGGTCCAGTCAAGACAGGTTCAATTGTCCAGTGAGCTTCCAGGACTATGCATCCCTAACAGGAAGTACATCAGTCATTATAGAAACTATTTAGAATACCGTATTTGCCGGCGTATAAGACGACTTTTTCCCCCTGTAAAACATGCCTCCGAGTGGGGGGGGGTCGTCTTATACGCTGGGTGCACCTGAGCAGGGCCGGCTTCACCATGGGTCCCGGTGGGTCCATGGTCCCATGCGGCACTTTAAGGGGGGGGCACTTTGCTGTCAGCAGCACCTGCCATTGTACTGGCCTGCCCCCCTCACCGATGACAGGAGGAAGACTGCCCTACTATATGCGTCATGCGCAGTGACAGGATGGTTCAGGATCCGCTGCCCGCCCCCTGCGGGCCTGCACAGCCCGTCTCTGCTGCCCTCGATGCAATGCTGCATACAGCGGCTGTATCAGCCTACTCCCTCACAGATGACACTCAGCTTCCCTGCTACCGTCTGAGCAGCATGGAGTGTAAGATATATATTAACTGTATGTTTCATCCTTATGGGGGGGGGGGGGGGTTGGCTTGGCTCTGGCAGATAACTGTGTTATGGGGCCCAGTGATGATCCCAGGCAGGTGCATCGCATAGAGGACGCAGAGTTGAAGTCGGGCAGGAGAATTAGGCAGAACATGAGGGGTTTAATGTGCTCTGTGTGTATTGCCCCCTCTCCTCTCCCCCCCCCCCCCTCCTGTGTTCTGAAGGCCAGGGCTGTGAGCAGGGACTGGACGCTGCTTCTTCCTCACAGCAGCCCCCTGCCCTCCTTACACTCTCCCCCTTTCCTCCTCTCCTTCTGATGATGTCGGTATGTGAAGACCTGGGCTGCCGGGACTAAAGGCTGCTCTTACTTCACACTGCTCCTCCTCCCTCCTGTGTGAGCTGGGGATCAGCTGCCTGCTGACAAGAAGACATCGATGGGCTGCAGATGACCTTTAAAGCAGGTTAGAATCAAAAACTGTTCAATAAAGTGGACCCAAACTAGCCCTAAGGCCATCAGATTTCCTACCCATGGAGCATTCTGATTTGGGATGCCCTAATGCATACAAAATTCAAGCCCCTTTGCTCCTTTACCTCATCAGAGATCACACGGCACATGTGAGATCACACGGCCACAGCCATTCAGTCATATGTACGGCCAGGAAACCTGTTTGGAGATGGGCCTGCACATGCTCTGTGTGATCATCAGCAAGGGAAGGACACTGGTGATCCATGGCATTTCATACAGTGAGGCTTCCCAAATCAGTATTACCCAGGGGCACAAACCAAAACCCAGGATAGACGGCTAAATCTCAAATGTTGGTCCACTTTTAAGAGGAACAACACCTGGTGGTGTTCCTCTTGAAAGTTCACCAAAACTTGGGATTCTGGCAGGGCATCCTGATTTTGGATACCTCACTGTGTGTATATCTCTCTGGATCACCAAGAAAACTCACTGTTCCAGCAATCCACAGCACAGACACAAGCCGGTTGGCAGCCAATCCATGTGCTCTGCTCCATTCAGCTCTGTCAGAGCGCGCTGGATGAAGCAGGTACATGCACCCACTATAGTTATAGCCAGGATGTGGCCCACACATGCAGCATTGGATCACTAGCTAGAGATTTCACACAGCAGGGCATCCCTCTGAGACAGGGAATTGGCCTTCCCCAGTGTCTTTTAATTGTTTCTCAAGATTTGAATATTCAGGGTTTTGTTTCTTGACTCGGAGGCATCCCCATCCCAATGTGGATATAGGGGCAATGTTTTGTTCCAATTTTATATCGGTCTGGGATGGGGTTGTCTGCATATTAATATTTCTGTATGGGATGGGCTCCTCCTATGTGGTACCATAATCTGGCACACCCCCTTTATGAACATGCATGGCAGCATTTTGGCATAGAAGGGTTGATAACTAGAGATCCGGCCTGGGCAGTTCCACAATCCGGAATAGGAGCAATCGGCTACAAGGGACAAAAATACCATTTTTTGAGTACTCACCTGAAAAATGGATATTGTTGGTGTGCCACACACCCCGCTTCACCTTTAATATTCTTCACATATTGGGTTAACTCACCGCCAGGTGACGCTGTGCAGAGAGGAAGTCTTGTAACGAGCCCCCTTCCGGCCTATATATACCTGGTACCTCCCATTTATCACCAGTATATTAAAAAGCAGAAAGACAAGGTACCAGTAAATTAACGGTAACCTCAAAATAAATCAATATAAATAAAAGCTTCACCATATAAAGGATTCGGAATACCGAAAAGGGTGGGAGTGAAGCGGGGTGTGTGGCACACCAACAATATCCATTTTTCAGGTGAGTGCTCACAAAATGGTATTATTCTTGGTGTGCCACACACCCCGCTTCACCTTTAATATTCTTCACATATTGGGACATCCAAAAGCAGTGTCCACAAGGGATGGGCAACTCAAGGCCAGGTGAAGCATAACTTAAATGACTGCAGTCTGCAGAACTTTGCGGCCAAAAACAGCATCCGCTGAGGCTCGCACATCAACCTTGTAAAACTTAGAAAAAGTATGAACAGAAGACCAAGTGGCGGCCTTACAAACTTGTTCAACAGAAGCTTGGTGCTGAAAAGCCCAAGACGCCCCAATGGCGCGAGTAGAATGAGCAGTGATACGAAAAGGGGGAACTTTCCCCTTAGCAGAATAGGCCGCGGTAACGGCCTGACGTATCCACTTGCTAATGGCAGATTTGGCTGGTGCCAAACCCTTCTTAGGCCCATAGGGCACAACAAAAAAGGAATCCGTCTTACGAAAAGGAGACGTGATAATCAAGTAGTACTTAACACAGCGTACTACATCCAAACAATGCAAAACCCTCTCTTTGTCATTCTTAGGATTAGGACACAAGGAGGGAAGAACAATATCTTGGTTCAAATGAAAAGCAGAAACAACCTTAGGAAGAAAGTCTGGCTTGAACCGAAAGACCACTTTATCCTGATGCCTCTCAAAGAAAGGCGCCTGGATAGACAAGGCTGCCAATTCCGGGACACGCCGGACCGAAGAGATCGCTACCAAGAAGACAATCTTCTGAGTCAGTGTAGACAAAGCAATATCTTGCAAAGGCTCAAAAGGAGGAGCCTAAAGAGCAGAAAGAACCAAATTCAAATCCCAAACCAGGAGTAATGGTTTCCTGGGAGGCCGCACATGCGTAACCCCCTGGAAAAAAAGTTTTAACTAAAGGCTGAAGCGCAACACGCTTCTGAAAAAAGATAGATAAGGCAGAAACTTGCCCTTTCAACGTACTTAGCTGAAGACCAGAGTCCAGCCCAGATTGTAAAAACTCCAGAATCCTGGAGACCGAAAAGACCCTACAAGGAAAAGATCTCATCTCACACCAAGTGATGTAGGCTTTCCAAGTCCTATAGTAGATGATCGAAGAAGACCTCTTCCGGGCACTGATCAGAGTCTTGACAACTGAGTCAGAAAGAAGCTCCTCCTTCAAGATGGAGGTTTCAGCAGCCAGGCCGTCAAACCCAGCGCTGGTAAATTGGGGTAACACAACCGACCCTGAGTGAGCAGATCGGGCCGAAGAGGCAGGACGAACTGGTCCACTGCCAGCCGAACGATGTCTGCCTTGGCCACCTTGGGGCCACGAGAACGGCGGACACCTTTTCCAGAGCCAACTTCCGAAGCACCCTGCCCAGCATGGGTATAGGAGGAAACAGGTATAGAAATCCCAGATCCCCCCAGCTCAGGGACATGGCGTCCACTGCCAGAGCCAGAGGATCCTGGGAGAGCGACACGAAGTTCGGGAGCCTGTGATTGTGACGAGAGGCAAACAGGTCCACCTCTGGTGTCCCCCATCGGAGACACAGTGAGCGAAACACCCGAGGATGGAGAGCCCATTCTCCCCGAGGATGGAGAGCCCATTCTCCCCGACGGGGAGAGCCCCTGCTCAACCGGTCCGCTTCCTGGTTCTCCACTCCTGGAATGTATACCGCCAAGAGAGACAAGGAACATGGGCCTCTGCCCAGGTCAGGATCAGGGACACCGCTCTGAGAGCACTCAGACTGCGAGTCCCTCCCTGATGATTGATGTAAGCAACCGCTGTTCGATTGTCTTAACGCACCTGGACCGGAAGGCCCAAAACGTGCTGAGTCAGGAGAGCAAGCACCCGACGGATGGCTCTCAGTTCCAGAACATTGATGGGTAAGTGGGCCTCTTGAGGTCCCCACTGCCCCTGGAACTGCAGCTCCTTCCAAAATCCGCCCCAACCTGACAGACTGGCGTCCGTGGTGACAATTTCCCAAAGAGGGGTCAGGAAAGACCTGCCCTTCGCAAGATTGGTCGAGACCAACCACCACTGGAGGGACTGCCGGACCCGGGAGGACAACTGGAAGGGCTGATCCAGCGACCGAGGCTGCCGGTCCCAGGACACCAACAGATAAAGCTGGAGCGTCCTCGTGTGAAATTGAGCAAAAGGAACTGCCTCGATAGAGGCGACCATCAACCTTATCAGCCTCATCCCCAGACGGATGGATGGCCGAGGATCAGAAAGTAGGACCCGAGCCAACTCCTGAATCAGATGAATTTTTAACTGGGGGAGAAACACTCTGTGTTGAAGAGAGTCCAACTGCATCCCCAGAAAGGACACCACCCTGGCCGGAGCGAGGGAGGACTTGGGGAAGTTGATCACCCAACCAAAGCTTTCCAGCGTGGAGACCACCAACCTGGTGTCTGTCTACGATTGATTGAGCGACGGAGCCATGATGAGAAGGTCGTCCAAATAAGGTACGACACGAATGCCCCGAGATCTGAAAATGGCCATGACCCCTGCCAGCACCTTGGTGAACACTCTTGGAGCTGAGGTAAGGCCAAACGGAAGTGCCACGAATTGATAATGCTGATTTTCCATCACGAATCGAAGAAAACGTTGATGAGCGTGGCAGATGGGAACATGAAGATAAGCATCCTTGATGTCTATGGACGTCATGAAGTCCCCTTGCCGAAGGGAACCAACGGCTGTACGCAAGGTTTCCATGCGAAACTTCCGAACACGGATGAACCTGTTGAGTAATTTCAGGTCCAGGACGGGACGGACTGACCCGTCTTTCTTGGGGACTGCGAAAAGATTGGAATAAAACCCGAGGCCCATCTCTAAGCGCGGTACCGGCCGGATGACCGCCATCTCTAACAGATTCTTTACTGACGCCAGGAGCCCCTGTGCGGCCAAAGGATCGATGGGCACCCGAGACCGAAAGAACCGTGAAGGAGGGCGAGAGTCGAATTCCAGTTTGTAACCGGACGACACTACCTCCCGGACCCATCTGTCCGGAATCTCCTGGTCCCAAACCTGGGAGAAGTGTCGTAATAGTCCCCCCACCCACACGGGTGAGGGCAGCCCCTCATTGCTGAGTGGGTTTACCAGCAGGCTTGGGCTTGGTGCCCCAGGACCCAGGGGCCACGGCCCCTCCCCCGAGTCCAACCTGCACCTCTGGTAGCGGGAAAGGAAGCCCCCCTGCCCGCTCTGAATCCCCGAAATGAAGGCCTACCAGAACTTGCCCCCTTAAAGGGACGACGAGGCCTCTTGCGTTGTGGCATCTTACCACCCTTTACGACTGAATCAATTTTCTCACCAAACAGACGCAAGCCCAAAAAGAGAATAGCTGTGAGCACCTTTTTAGAAGCTGAGTCCGCTGACCACTGACCGACGAATAGCCACCAGCATTACAGCTACTTCTCTTGCTACTCATAGCCAGCGCATCGTCCTGAGCGGATAGAACATAGGAAACAAAAGATTCACACTGCTTAAGCGCAGTAAACTCTTTACAAGTGGGATCGTGATCCCCATACAGCTCCTGAATTACAGACCTAACCGCCAATAGGAGAAGGGCCGAAGCACACACCGGGCGCATCGTTGACCCAGCATAAATAAAACCATGGCGAGCGTACTGGTCAATCCGACGATCCTCCCCATCTTTAGGGACAGTGGTCTCAGCAGACTGTACCATAGCCGTGCTGGAGAGCCCTAGCACAGGGGTATCGACGTCAGGAGGGACGGACCAAAGCTTCACCAATTCTGGCGGAAAAGGATAACGCTTTTCCCAACTGGAAGGGATTCCAGATAACCGCGTGGGATGTTCCCATTCCTTAAGGACCACCCTCTCAAAGTGGTGTTGTCTGGGAAAAACCCAACGCGGCTGAGGCTCTTTAAACAACTGGCCCTTTGGCAGGGTGACAGCCTCAGGCGGATCTAAATTCAGAATTTCAAACATCTGAGCCAGAATGGAGGGGGTGTCAAGGGAAACACCCGCCGACCAGCCTCAAGCTGATCTGCAGGCTCATCTGACTCCAACAGGAATTCTCCCTCGTCCGGGGAGCCATCGGACCATTCCACAGGCTCACATACCTGTGAAGCCGAAGGTATCGGAGTCAGGTGCTTCCGTTTTGCAGTGGCTTTTGACCCTGCTTTAACGGGCACTATTTTCCGGAGGCTGGCCAATCGCGCCGCCACCTCGGATTGCGAATCCCCACTCTTGACCATGTCATGCGGGGTCCGGAACAGGGAGGGAGAGGTAGGAGATGATGGAAGATGCGACGGGCCAGCAGCCGAAGCGACAGACTGACGCGCAATACTCTGCCTTGCACAAGGAATGCATACAAAGACATCATCATCTGGGAGTCCCACATCTTGCGCACCCCCTAGATGGCCCAGAAGAACCATTTCCGGTAACAACGGAAGCCTCCATATGGTGATTTATGGTATTCGCAATTCTTTTGGGATTTAAGGCATAAGCCGACCCGGGATGCCCCCTTGTTGTAAATGTCCCGGAATTTTTTTTTTTTTTTTGGGGAGGATTTAATTCAAAAAGAAGATCCCCTTAATAATCTATATATAAATATAGATTGTATATATATATATATATATATATATATATATATATATTTTTATATATATATATATATATATATATATATATATATATATATATATATATATATATAAATGTCCCAATTTTCCTTTCCTTTTTAAAAAAGAAAGACTAGCCAAGTAATATAGAGCCGGGAGGCCGCTTTAATCAGGGGTTCCCGGGATCTGTAGGGGAAGAAAAAACCAACAGTCAGATCCCCAAACATGTGGCAACATGCAAACATACTAATGCATGGCACCAAGGTGCCTTTAAATAAACAAAGGAAAAACCCTTGCCCTCAATCATGATGAATCCCCTTATAGATCTCTCCCCCCATGTCTAAAAACACTATAAACAATATAGTTTTTAAAAAGACACTCAACGGCCCCACGCAAGGTGGGGCCGCTTACCTGCAAGGAACCGAGGGCGGCCGCAGCAATAGTATGGACGACGCAGCAGCCAGCAGCAGCAGCAAGAAGTAAACCAAACCATGTGTGGCAGCGAGCCCCCCCCACGTGACTTCCTTTACGTCAGGAAGGAGTGAAGTGAGGCTGGTCAACACAAAGGCAGGAGGAGGGGGGAGGAGTAGGGAGGGAAGGAAAGACCAACGGGGGAGGGGAGAGGGGGGAGGGAGGCTGCTATAGCAAAGGCTCAGGCAGCAAGCCAGCCTGCAATCAGCGCGGCCAAGCCCCAGCTGCCCCCTAAAGCAGACCTAAACGCTGGCCAAGCCGGCCAGTACTTATCTGCAAGACCAAGGAAGGTCCTTTTAAGAGGAAAAATAAGAGGAACAATCAGACCGAGTTCACACATGCGGTGCAGTCTGCTAAGTGCATGAAAGTAAAACACACATGTTACAAAAAGTCATACAGTGAAATACACACACACAATACACAACCCTCTAACCCCCCCCCCCCATAGTGAAGGGAGAAGGGACCGTAACGGGAGAGTAAGGGGCTAAGGGGACCCTCGGGACAGGGGCATCCCATTTCCGGATCACCATGCCGGATAGCCGCATTGCCCCCAAGAGGGGGTCGAGCGGTGGAGATAAGCTCCTAGGCACCTATAGTGCCATCTACCAATTGCCCAGTGAGCAGCCTAGGCTGGGAGGCTTCCAATCCACCATAAAGGTATAAACAATCAAAACCGGGCAGAAATAGACCAAAAGGGGGTGCCGGGGTAAGACCCCGGCTACCTGTAAGCAGGAGACTTCAATCTTCTGTCTTGTTGTCAAGCAGAGAGAAAAATACTGGTGATAAATGGGAGGTACCAGGTATATATAGGCCGGAAGGGGGCTCGTTACAAGACTTCCTCTCTGCACAGCGTCACCTGGCGGTGAGTTAACCCAATATGTGAAGAATATTAAAGGTGAAGCGGGGTGTGTGGCACACCAAGAATATATAAATATGCATTTTGTGTTATTCATTGCCGGGAGATTCCATTTATTTATTCCTGGGATAGTGGGGGGGCTGTATATGGCCAGACCTGACATTTCAGTGATGTTGGGTCCAGTCACACCAATAAGTCTGCACAGGTGCTGCATCCCTGCTTCCTCCCTGTGGACTGCTCAAGACAGACCATCAGGTTGCTGGGTGCAGATGTAGCATGTGGGGATGCCACATCTGGGCACCTAGCTTCTGCCTACTTGAAGCATCAGACCCTGGAGTGGAGGCGGCAGTCACCCACTCATCTACCTCCATCCCCCTTTGCTGACTGAGACCTACTTGCTACTATCTATCTACCCTTCTACTTGCCTAGCTATCTGCATACCCACCCAGCTACCTACCTATGCAATTACCTACCAACCCACCTACCTACCTGCCCACCCATCTATCCTACCTATGTACATGCCCACTCACCTACCTACCCAGACCCTGGAGCGAAAGCCAGCTGCCCTAAAGCAAATGTGGAATCGCTGGACCCTAAAGTACAGGCTGCCCACTCACTCATCTACATACTCAGCCACAAACCTACCTACTTACCTACCTACCTGCCAACCTAACTACCCACTTTCCTACCTACTCAAATACTTACTTAGCCATCTACCCTTCCTACCCACTCACCTACCCACCTACCTATGTATCTACATGTTTACCCACCCATGTGCCTACCTAACCTACCTAGCTGCCCACATACTCATCTACCTGACTACACCCCACCTACCACTACCAGACCTACCCATCTATCTGCTTACCTACCTGACTGCCCTTCTACTTACCTACCTACTTTACACCCTTTCCAGGATGCCCCATTGTGTAAGCCCCCTAAGATCCCCAGGTCACTTCAGTAGTTACACACCATGGTTTCCGGCCACGGGTTAGGGGAGTGAGAACAGGCCTCACACAGGAGGGAGACCAGGGATGTAACTGCTCCTTTTTACCCTGTGCCGCAGCTCTCGTACTAATGGCACTTTATGCTGTGCATTAAATGCATGGCATGAAGTGCTCATTGAACGAGGGCTTGTGCATGCACTGTGGGACGAGGGAAAGGTGTGAGTCTTTGGGGAGATTTGGTTTTTTTTTATAGAGTGGGGCATCACAAATCTGGTTGTTCCTAAGTAAGTATCAAAGCCCAGGATAGTGAAAATCCCGGGTTATGGTTCACTTTTTTTTTTTTTTTTTTTTTAATTTGGGGGGGGGGGGCAGCATTTCACTCTTGGACCCAGGCAGCACAATGTCTTGGGCCAGCCCTGCACCTGGGTCACATACAGCGGCGAGCATCAGCAGCCCGTTCTGCTGGGCTGGAAGCAGTGGCACTCCCCCCGCAGCCTGGTCCGAATCTGCAGAAGGTAGCTGGGAACTGTCAGTGTGTGTGTGTGTGTGTGTGTGTGTGTGCAGCTCCCCCCTCTCTTCCTCCTCTCCCCGCCTCCCTCCTGTTTCCTGTGTCAGCGCGCCGTTATATCTTTCCCTTCCCCTGGCCGTGTGTGATGATATTGCAGCGCCGTCTCTCCATGGTCTCCTCTCCGTGGAGCTCCCCCGCGCTGCCCCTCTCCCCCCTCTCTTCCTCCTCCCTCCTGTTTTCTGTGTCAGCGTGCGCCAGTATGTGTTCCCCTTCCCGGGCAGTGTGTGAAGTGATGAGCTGCCGGGACTGACTTGCTGATAAGAAGCTGATAAGAAGATGGCTACAGAAGAAACATAAAGCATCAGAGCAGGTCAGAAGGCAAACTGTCAGTACCTCAAAGCAGACCCAATCCCAGGAGTTTCCCTCACCTGGTTTTTGGTCTACATTACAGGGGCATCCGAATTTTAGATAACCATGTGTTTGAAACCCACATTGGTTTTTACTCAACTCCAACCATCCACCCACGGCGCATGCACAGGCTAACATTTAATCAGAAAAGAATGTGGTGCATATTATTGACCACAATCTATTCTGAATGCAGCAACCTCTGCTGACTGCTCCTCGGTGCTATGCACAGCCACTGCCTGCTATTCAAATATGCTGGCAGTGGATGCCACATGAGCTGCAGGAGTAACAGGGATTCACACAGCCAGGCAACCCGTATTGGGATGCCCTAGGAACAAGCTGTAATCCAGCCTTTGAGTGCTTTAGAGCTGTTTTACCAGAGTTTTGGTGTGTTTTGAAGTGGATCAAATCCTGATTTGGGATACCCAACTGTGTCAACCCCCCTGGATCAGTGCATAAACTTCCCTATCCAGTGATCCAACGGTGCATGCGTGAGCGGGGATGGCTCCATTTGAACTTTAGCCATCGTGTTGTTGCCTGCTCTGCACATTCACTGGCCACAGCTCCCATGGCAGCTTTAGATTCCCAGGACAGGTAAAGTGTTTAATCCCAAATTGGGATGCCTCATTATCAACACCCACTATTGCCTAGGTGCTGGTCCTGCTGCATCACTATTAAACATCCAGAAAAGAACATTTGGTTTCTGAGCACTAAAAAAGAACAGCAGAAAATCACAGACATGATCACTTCAAGGGGCCCACCGTGACACTGTCGCCCAAAGGCCAGCCCTGGCAGGTGTACACAAGGGTTTGATAACATATAGCCTTGTGACAGTTTTCCTGCATGTCATAAGCGTTTGAATATAAATTAACATGTTGAAATAAAATCTGATGTTCTTTTACGTTTTATTTGGTGTGCGGAAGAGGGAGTAGTCTTATACGGCGAGTATATAACAAACTCTATATTTTGAGTGGACATGTTGGGGGGTCGTCTTATACGCCGGCAAATACGGTAATATAAATTATATATGCACACACATATAAAGTGGACAGGACAGGGAGTACACCAATAATTATATGGGTATGTTAACATAACTACCAGACAGTATATAGGGGTGACTTTAGACAGGCATATAGAATACTATATACAATATATATATATATATATATATATATATATATATATATATATATATATATATATATAGACCCACCGCATACCATGGGCCAATATATAGTTATATACCCTCTTACTACAGTAATTCATGTAAACACAGTATATCAGGGTGCTTATAGATAGATATATACACACACAGAGGCAGCGGAGGGAGGGCACAAAGACTGAGAGCACTTATATAATAGTAAGTGATCATAATTGCTGTCCAACGATCTCCCAGGGTCAGATATTAGTAACAGGACCTCAGTATATGATGTGGCCATAAACAGAATATATAGAATACTATTTTATGGGGACAACATATAAATAAACATACAGGCAGGGAAATGTAGGTATAAATAAAAAAAACAATGGTAGGGGTCAGTAGCAGCTTATAGAGAGACAAATAGAACAATTTATAACATGCATACAGGAGACCCCGATGTAATAGTATAATGAGCCCCAGTGTCAGACAGCACACAAGGGAGTATCTATATGAGGGGGGTGAGGGGTCTGCAATTCTGCACTCTTCACAGCTTTTAGACTTCTTGGATGCCTTTTTCTGTATTTCTGTCTAAAAATATAAATAACAAAATAATTAATTTGCCTTCTAACCTATGGCATCCCATGTATGGTATAAACAAAGGAATGTTGCCCCTTTCGGTTGCTGAGCTTCCTTGTGGCCCCTTTCTGTCTCCGTGGGCGACATTGTTGTGAGCACAGATCAACTTTACCTAAGCTTGCTGCCCTGCACTATGGCCTTAGCGCTGCTGCCACTGTGCCCTCCTGTGTCATCAAGCTCCCTCCGACCTACACGCTGGCCAGGGAGCAAAATGGCCTCCTTCCACTTCCAGGTCACAGCACGTCTCCGCACAACACCCGGAAGTGATATCAGCGCTAGGTCACCAATCTCTGAATCCGCCCCCAAAATGTGAAATTTTGGAGAGAAAAGTTACTAAATGAAAGAATAATCAAAATGTCGAAATTGCTGATCCAGCGCCAAGAAGTCACTTACAGCTACAGCACACCCATGACTAACTCAGGAAGGGGCGGGGCTTTTAACCTCTTTCAGTTTGTGTTTCCTCCCAGGTGGTGGAGCCTCTCTCTCTCGGTGCGTGATCACGCTGAAGGATGATTTTTAAAAAATCCCGATTTCTTTTCTTGTTTTTTATAACTAACTGTGGGTTGAGGGCTGCCTCCGTGTATGCTGGTTTATTCAAATGACACTACAAAAAATACGCTGCCTACTGCTGAACTGGCATTTAGTTAAAATATATATATTGGCATCTGCTGCCCCAATCAAAGCCTGCCCCCTGCTTCAGTAAGTTAAATGGGGCTGCAGTTGCTAATTAAAAAAAATAGGGTGCTAGTGTGCTGTACCTTAGATTTATTCAACTTTCGCCTGTCTGACTACCAGATCATACTAGCCTACTAGAATCCTTTTGGGAGTTAAACTGGTCCAACACACCAACAGTGTTCATATGAATCCCTCTGTGGGGCAATTCAGATTGCTGCGCATCAAAATTCATTTACCTTTTTGTAAATCCTGAGGTGGTCAATTCCCCCCACCCTGCAACAGTGCCATATAGATGTGCAGGTAGCCTGCAAAGAAGAAGTGCTGCTGGGTTTCCTGCTGTGCATTGTGCGCTATATCAGTTGAATACAAGCAGCAGCACCGCTGGGATAGGAAGCTCCAAATGGCTGCTACCAGGAGAAAATCAGTGAGGCAGCGTAGCAGCTTTGAGTGGGTGCACTCTTCTGGTTTAATTAACCAAGGTAATACATCTACAGTATTTTTAGTAACATGGAAAAAGTAGGAGGAATGAGCAAAGGATTGAGCAAAAATGGTAGATGTGGTGGTGGTAGTAGTGGAGGAGGGTCTTCCCTTAGAATTTATCTTTGACCATTTCTGTAATGTTTTTTGGTTTTCCCACATAGTTTGGATGCAGTTAGCTGCTTTAAATGCCGCCCATAACCAGAATTTCCCCCATATATGTGATATACAAATTGAACTGAACATCAAAGGTTAGTGGTGTCCCTCTGCTAAAATGCTTGGTGAAAATATATTAGTAGAGCATAAAATGCATGCACATGTACTAAAATACATTCCATTTAATCCTTTTGTTGCCAAGCCCGTAACACCTACGTGCTGGCTTGGCTGGGCCTTAAGTGCCAAGCCGTAGGTGTTACATGCTTGAATTTCCCCGCTCCTAGTTTAAAAAATAAAAAATACTCACCTGACCCCTTGTTGGATCCGGCCGGGTCTCCTCTTTAATTTGATCCCTCGTGGGGGCTCGGATGGCTCCAGGAGAGCCCCCGGAATAGGCCGCCCCCCCCCCCGATTTGGCAGCAGAAGCTAACTGTAAAAAAAAAAAAAAAAAAATGACATTACCTACCTGCGTGTGCGCTGGCTCCCGCTGTCCCTCCTCTTCATCTGGGGGGCCTCTGATCCCCCCCCCCAGGACTTACAGATCTTCAGGAGAGAGCCCGAGAGGCTCTCTCCCCTTTCATCCTCGATGGCGGCCACCATCTTGCCGCTAAGCCCCACCCCCTTGTGGGCGGGGCTTATGACATCATCCCGGCCCCGGTCACCGGCTTCAGCCTTCTCAGCTTCTCAGATGCCGGTGATCGGTGCCCTGGAAGGAGGTGACAGGAGATCCTCTGATCTCCTGCCTCCCCCTTCTCTGGATGCCGATCACCGGCATCTGTCATCAGAGCGGCGAGGGACAAGAGCTTGCAATCGGAGGTAAGTACAGTAAAAAAAAAATTTTTTTTTTTTAATAAAATACTTTTTATTAACGTGTGGTGTTTTTTTTTAACAGTTAACCCTTTGTGAGCTGGTAAGGGGTCCATGAGACCCCCTGTACCAGCTCACAAGGCTCTGGGTCTGGCAAGTCATCTGCGGGCTAGCGGGTGACTTGCCATTAACCCCCAGCCCCCCATTACCTGCCTCCCCAAAGCCCGGGGGGGGGGCAGAAGAGCCCGGGCCCACATAGGCTATGTGGGCTCGTAGGCTGCAGGGTGGGGGGGCCACAAAAGCTGGCCCCCCCACTCTGTGCCTACAAGCCCCCATAGCTGGTCCCGGGCTGGTTACTTTGGGTAAGGGGGACCCCACGTCATTTTTTTTTTTTGGATTTTTAAGGGTTTTTAACCCTTAAAAATCCCAAAAAAAATGGGATCCCCCTCCCCGGGAAGGGGGACCCTATGTCTATTTTTTAATTAACCCTTTGTGTTCTGTCATCCAGCAGCTATAAAAGGCTTCTAGCAAGTGAGCAGAAGCCAGTGATCGCCGAGGGACAGAGTGCTCCAGGATGGATGGGAGGTATTAAAAAAAAAAAATAAAAATAATAAAATATTTTTTTCTCTTTTCTTTTCTTTGTGTGTCTGTGTTTTTTTTTACATTTAACCCATTGTGAACTGGTAAGGGGTCCATGACCCCTATACCAGTTCACAAGGCTGGGGGAGGTGGCAAGTCACCTGTGACTAGCGGGTGACTTGCCATTAACCTCTGGCACCCCCATTACCTGCCTCCCCAAAGCCCAGGGGGGGGGGGGGCAGAAGAGCCCGGGCCAACGGGCTATGCGGGCTTGTAGCCTGCAGGGCCAGGGGCCACAAAAGCTGGCCCCTGTGCCCTGTTTCTACAAACCCTGCATAGCTGGTCCCGGGCTGGTTACTTTGGGTAAGGGGGACCCCATGTCAATTTTTTGGGGGGGATTTTTAAGGGTTTTTAACCCTTAAAAATCCCCCTCCAAAAAATGGGGTTCCCCCCCCCCCCCGGGAGAGGGGACTCTATGTCATTTTTTTTTCTCGATTTAACCCTTTGTAGTGTGGATGGTAGTTGTATTTTATTTGTAAATGTTATAGATTACTTGTTTCAGTTAGGGGGGTCTCCTGGGCAGGAACGGGGGGCTACCGATAAATATGTGGTACCGTTCTAATCGGTAGAAATGGGGCTTTCACATGCAATATGCTTTTCCTTAATAAAATACATTTTTTATTTAAAATAAAGGAGTCAATTTTCTAAAAATGTTTTTATTTATTTATTTTTTTTTTTACTTAATAATATTGTAAAAAACAAAATAAAATTTACAAACAAGACATTTCATGTTAAAGCCTAAACTCTGCTGCAAAAAAATATAAATATAATTTTCCTGAAAATTACAGCAAAAATGGCGCAAAACATGGCGCAAAATGGGGAAAAATGACCTGTCAACAGAGGGTGACAAAACCTCAAGTAGGCTGGCAATTAAAAGGGTTAATAGTACCTCTGCATGTTGGGTATTGTTCTGTTCGGGAGACCTTGCGCTTTCACACTTAGCTTGTTTTTTCTGGTTTGCATATTTATATTTTAGGAAAAGGTGTTTTTTATTCAGCTTTTTTATACATTTTTTAGGGAAACCCTGAGCAACCAAAGAATTCTTTGAGGAATTAATTCCAGAAAGATGAGCCCACTACAACAAGCTGGGTACGCTTAGAAAGCTTAACATGTGTACTTTCAGTGAATATATGGTTTATGGGGGATATTCCAAATGTAAAGGGTTGTTTTGGTTAAAAAAATCGCAAGGTGCGCACTTTGTCTGCAGAACTGAAATTTTCAAGTAAAATTACCGTTATGCACATGCTTTACTTTGGGGTGTTTGGCAACTCTTCCCTTGACAGAACCTATGCATGTTGGGTGTTGTTCTGTTCGGGGAATGTTGCTTTTTCATATTAAACTTGTTTTTTCTTGTTTGTATATATTTTTTTTTTATATAGTTTTTTTAGGAAAATGTGGCTTTGATTCTGCTTTTTTATCCTTTTTTTTGGGAAACTCTGCAACCAAAGAATACATTGAGGAATTACTTCCAGAAAACTATGGGCACATCAACATGCCTGGTACACCTAGAAAGCTTGAGGTGTGTACTTCCAGAGAATATATAGTTTGTTGGGGGTATTTCAAATGTAAAGGGTTGTTTTTCTGGAAAAACTGCAAGGTGCGCATAGCGCATATCACAGTTGTTTTTCTGAAAATCCCCTAAAGCGCTATTTCAGTTTGGGGGAGTCTCCTGGGCAGGAAAGGGTGTCTACCTATACATATGTGGTATCGCTGTAACCGGGAGAAATTGGGATTTCACACGCAATAAGATTTTATTGGCAAACTTACATTTTTTATTACAAAAAAACACTACAAATTGTAAAAAAAATATTTTTTTAAAAAAAATTTCACATATTTCACCCAAAAATATTAAGAATCCACCTAAAAAATACAAACAAGCCATTTCATGTCAAAGCCCAGACTCTGCTGAAAAAAACAATATATAATTTTCCTGGGAAATCCCTGGAAATCCTTTCAAAAATGACAGTTGAACATGTGTAGTGCAAAATTGTGAAACATCGTCTGGCAACAGGGAGTGGAAAATGCTGCAGGTAGGCTGGCACTGAAAGGGTTAAAGTAGTATATTACATAAAGGCTACAAAGGAACGATTGGTGTTCCTGGTTGAACCAAAGGTGATCTTGGACTTCTACTCCACATATATGCATATGTGCAGCTTTATAGAATTACACTTCAGTAGCTGAGAAGCCGAGATTCACAAATGTAAAAATATTTCTGTGAGTCAGAAAGTGACATTATGATCAGTGTGTACAGGTAGGGTAATTGCCACAAGCGTAACATTCATTCTCACAATACCAGTGCCAGCAGTGCTAAACTAGAGATTCCAAAACACTGTGCTATTTATTTGAGATGTGACAGTTGCGGAATGTACCCAAATACATTGGTTCCCGTCATGGTGTCTCATTTTCTCTAGCTGACTCATCATAATAAATGAGGGATCCAGTGATGCGTTGATGTTTTGCTGTATTACATATGTGAAAACTACAGCTGTCTGCTACAGAATGGGACTAGTTTACTAAAAGAAGCATAGTAAATTCAGCAATGGATCTACCCAGGGCAGTTTCTAAGCCAGGGGCCGGCAGCTGAGCCCTAAGGGGGCATGCTTAAAAAATAGTTTAATACCATCACCTCCCGATCGATCCCCACCCAATCCTTTGTCACCTGTGCTCTCTGAGGCGCTGCTAAGACAATCGCTCTCTGTCCACCATACAGCATCCTAGCAGGAGGGACAAGACAATCTTTAGGAACACAGGTGGGGAAGAGGTGTGTACTCTAGCACACTGCAACAGGTCCCTGCAGTCAGACCGGGTGGCAGATCAAAGCTACGTGATTTAACAGCAAAGTTTTTAAGATGGGAAGGTAAGCCTGTGAAACTTACCACCTCTGAAAGCCTGTCTGCTAGGATACCGGACTGGGGGTGGCAGATCAAAGCTTCTCGATTCCTTAAAGTGGACCAACACCCAGGATTTTGACTATCCTGGGTCTTGGTCCACTTCGGTGGGGCACCCCCGATCGGGGTGCCCCGCTGTGTGAAACCCCCCCGAACCCCCCGAACTCACCTCTGTCCGCGGCGACGGACAAGCCGCGGACAAGCGGCTCCTCCGCCGCCGCCTCCCGCGGGCGCGCGCACGACTAGAGGGGCGCGAGGGTGGCGGCGGCGGCCGGCCGCCGCCGAAACTAAGGTAAGGAGTTTGGGGGGTTTGGGGGGGTTTCACCCCGCGGGACATCCCGATCTCGGATGTCCCGCGGGGAGGGAGGTGATCGGCCCGGGAATCTTATAGATTCCCGGGCCGATCACCCGTGGGTGTTGGTCCACTTTAAACCGGACCAGCAGCATCTCAGCAATACTGCTGCCTGGATTCAACTGACAATACACATTAATAGACTAAATTGCCCTGGGGAGGGATGCATATGGGCACTGTTTGTTGTGTAGATCCGGTTACAGTCATTTTTGACTGTTAGTCCTCTTTAAGCTCAGGCTTTGTTTCCATTCAGCTACATTTAAGACAAAAAAAATGACTCAGGGTAATGTGTGGCTTCCTTGATTGTGTCGGGTGGCTTACTAAACGTTGATCCATGTGCTACCTGGTAGTGGAACAGGAGAATTATATGTTCTGCAATGGAAAAAACGTCATGACCCAGTGTAATATCACTGACAATTGCTTTTGCGCAACCCTGCGCTGAAGGAGGAATTGTTCATTATGTTTCATTTGTATAGTTCCTCAAAGATGCCTGGTACCCTTGCTACCACCTGTCCCACTGGTGCGGTATATGCCTCATGCAATAGTCATGTTTATGTGAAATTTGTTTTATCAGGACTTGTATGTGTTATCAGCATCATTAAAAGCTTTGTTTTTTTTCGCTGGAGGCGACTGAGCACTGGATTCTTTATTTCTGGGCATCCCAAATTGGGATGCGCTATTGCTATTTTAGACAATGGTTCACTTAAAATGGCAACTCAAGCTAAAGTGGTTCCAAAGCTGTTCCTGGCCACAGCACAGTAAAGCTGCGTCATGACATGGCCTTTCCAGCTCAGCCAAAATACAGAAATGAAGCAAAGAAAGTAGCTTTGCTTAATATATGTAAGGAATTTACATAAAATTGGAGATTTTGAGATGCTTTAAGATGGCTTATTTTACACTGTTCCCAGGGGGAATAAGGTTAGTTTGTGATTGGACAGGGACTTTAAGTAAACAATGCTATCTTGAAATCTTTAATTCTTTTGAATGGCTTTTGTGTTCTGAGATAACTCAGAACATTAAGGATTGCTGTAACTGTACAGTATGGTCTTCCAAGCCTTTTGATGCCCTTCTGAACTATATGTCTGTATATGAAGGGCCGAGAAGTCAGGCCCAAGCTTTACTCTCAATGTATTTCATATACGGAGGTACAGCAAATGAAATTCAAAGAAAGCTTCAGCCTACCACCAAAATGATCCTAAAATTGCTCTAAAATTGTTTACAGAAAACGCTTTCTACATTTACAGCGTTGCATAAAAAGATAACAAAAAGGCTGTATTTCAAAATAACTACCTTTTCTGTGTAATGCTTTAAATGAAAGAACTTCAAGACATTACAGGTTGGATGTTTAGCAAAATAGAAAATATTTTAGGAAGTAAATGAAACATTTATGTAAATCTATACATCAGACTTAAAATAATAGAGAACATTGGTTATGGTTGGATCTTTTAGATATTTATTTGCTTGTTAGATTTCATTTTAGAGCCCACAAAATGTTGGGGAGTTTTCCTAATTACGAGTTAAGCAATGAGCAAGGATCCAGTGGGGATTCCACCTTTGTGCGTATAAAAAATTAAAAATGATGCAGCTGCATTAATAAATAAGACATAATAGAGTATACTTATTGTATTTTTAAATATGTACATCACATATTGTGTATGGAGGAAACCCCAACCTTGTAATTAGCGTACCAGAGACTAAGGTCTGCTTGGTTACACATCTTTATTCCAGGAGTGGTCTATTCATCATTATCTAGCATGAGGATACTGGTTATTTGGTGTGGCGGTTTAGTGGGGTGTAATATATATATATATATATATATATACTGCATGGGCCACCTAAAGCTTTTTTCTAACATCGCATTTTAAATCCGTAGGCATTATTATTAACCTCCTCTCTTTGTAGAAACCTCTTCCCCACGCCTGGCTACGAAAGCTACAAGATTTTGGAGTGTCTTTGAAAACTGTTGCCCATTTAACCAGAAAAGCATTTGTGAGGCCAACTCTATTCTAGCTTAACTTAAACTATTTTATAGGGTTGAAGTCAGTGCTGGCCAGCAAATTTCTCCTCTGTGTGCCAGTAATAAAAACTGGTTTCCCCCACACTGTTCCCACAATATTGAATGCATATATATATGTCTAATTTGTCTTGGTATGCCTTCACTAGAACTAAGGGGACTAGGGCAGCCCCTGAGAAACAACCCCACATCAATATGTCTTCTTATTCAAAGTTCACATTTGGCACACTGCAAGTAAGCAGGAAACATTCTGCTGGCATTCAGTGAACCCAAGCACCATCAGACTGCCAGAGAAGTGTGGTTGACCTCTGCTCCTAAGTCCAAACCCATGTTTCACAAATATTTGTAAAGGCTTGGTGCTTGATTTTTTTAAACGTAAATTAAAATATTGTTGTTTGTCCCAATACTTATCAAAATATAGAGTATTTTATACCGACCAGGGCCACTATCAGGAATACGTTATGCTTATTCAGACACATTGTCAAGAGCCTGCTCTATCATGCACTGGTTGACAAAACAGTTTCTGCTTGTACTTCCATTTCCCACCATGTTTATATGCTTTGAATTCCTTGAATGCTTTGAACTTCCCCGGGTTTGCACCACTCCTGTTTTCTGTCTCCTAAAACATATAGAACAAATTCACCATGTTGGAAACACAGAACAGCCTTCACTAGCTGCCCCCTGAACAAAGTGTTTTTTTTTCTTTAGCTCCTCATGGAAGTAGGCCCCTGGAAATATGTCAATCATAAGATATGATAACAGAAAAATTAATGCCAAATTCCTTTATAAAAATGACAAGCCATTGACAATTATAGTAACACCAAGAACAATGGCATATAAAAAGTCTGCAAAGTCACAAAGGAAACCAAGGTTCTAAGCAACTAAATACCCAACATTAGCAAATGTTAAAGGAGCACTATCGCGAAATTGTGTAATGTTAAAAATCCATATAAACTCGTCAGTTAATGAGGAGAGGGGTCACTCATACATCTAAACTGAGTAAAACTCCCGCCAAGCTTGTGGTTTATTCTCACAAGGTAGAAACAAAATCCAGGGATGACAGGTTTAGTCTATGAGAGGTGACAGAGCCTGGCAACCCTGGCTGTCCTTTTCCTTCCATTAAAATAAAAAAAAAACAAGCCTGGCTGGATATTTCTTGATGTTGGGTGTATAAGTGACCTGTCCTCCCGCCATCCAGCATATTTATATGGATTTTTATCATTGGTCCATTTTTTCGCGATAGTGCTCCTTTAATGTCCAGGAGTCCACCATCAGGAGGGAGGCTATACAATAATGGTGTGCTGGAGAAGATTGCAAAAGGAAAGCTGCTGGTCTTCAAAATAAACATGTTGCCCATCTGTAACTTACTAAAAATCACCTGGACAAGCCAGAAGGCAATTGAAACGCAATGAAACATGACGATGACACCAAAATAGTGTGCCTTGGTAAAACTTACAGTTTTCTGGGGTCCTCAAAGTGGGACAATTTAAACCAGTTTATGGGTTAATGGACATGGTAGGGGTGTGGCTTAGCAGGTGGAATAATTATGCTCTAGAAATATTGATTCCATTAAAGATGTTCTTGATTGAGCCAAAGCTCAGAAGTCCATGAATTTCACTACCACCATTCAACCAAAGAGTCAAAAATGACCCAGACATCCTGCATTCTGCCTTTGATGGGACAGTCTTCCCCAGCAAAGTGGAACATTTAGGTGTTTCCAGAGCTTTCTGAGGGACAGTGGGCCCCAAAGTGGGACTGTCACACCGAAAGTGATGCTTTAGTTTAAATGAGAGCATTGTTCTAACAAAGAATGGTTATAGATGAGTAAAGTCAAAATCCTGACCTTAATTCAAAATGTTGGGCAAAGACCTGAGGGGAGCAGTTCATGGGAGGAAACTCACCAACAGTTGTAGATGCTTTGTAAGAATAAATGGGCTCAAATTCCTCCATGTCAATCTGCAGGGCTTAACAATAACCAGACAAGTTTGGATGCAGTTATTGCTGCACAAGATTTGCAATATTGGATTTTTTACTCAATAAATAAAGTACAACATCTAATACTTTTGACTCATTTGCCCAGTTTAATGATGAAAATAATAATATGTACATATCAGCAATGTCTTCATAACCACACCAGTGATCACACTAAGCTCTCTTTATCTTGTATCTTATATTACTTCTATGATAATCAGATGTGGTTGGCTGTGTCCCCCACAGCTCCTCCGTGCAGTGCTGGCATCTTCTTACTTAAAATGAGATTACATCCTTCATCACTGGGCAGACATGGTGGTGTCCAATACTATGGCTTTACATCCCCTAACACTTCTACTCCATTTATTGCAATAGAGGCCAGATGTGATGAACCCGGTTTGGGGACACCCCTCCATTGCAATTATTGGAGTAGGCTTGTGGGGTCATAAACAAGGCTCCATGGATGCCCCCATGAGAGGCCCCTGGTGATGGAAATACATAAACACTGGCTCGCTGCCATTGGAAAGTATGAAGATGCCAGCTCTGTGTGGAGGTGCTATGGGACAACACTGGGCCTGCACCAAGGAGCTAGATCAATCTGCTGCTGCTTATCACTGATTGTTATTTACAAAGGCCTTAGACTGAAAGTTTCTAAGCTTCCTATGAAAGTTACTTTCATTATACAATATTAGGAAGAAGTTTCTTATTTATGCTGGAGTCGGAGTCATTTTTTTCCAACTTCGACTCCAGCCTAAACTAGCTCCAACTCCACAGCCCTGGTTTTAGGTGAAATGTATAGAGAAATATAGAAAATTGATAAGAGCTCATAAACTGCATGTTAACTTGGACACAGACATAATGGCAAGCCCTGTATTTGATTTACATATTGGCCACATCCGAGCCCATGTGCTGGTGAGAAGCAGGAGTTGGCCGGGGATCAGTACGTTAGTTCAGGATGTCTGCATATCCAATTTCAGCAGCTGGGCCCTGCCTGACACGGCTTACACCATCTTGGATCAGAAAGCCCTGTTTTCAGCAGTTAATAATCATTCATCATTTGGGATATGTCAGACAGCTGCACGTCACTATGCAGAACAGTTGCAGTTTCTCTGACTGAAGCCATCATCACACTGGTGGGGGACATTTCTGTCACAGCGTTCCCTTCATCAGCAAATTGTTCCTCTAATAAAAACAACCTGTATTTCATCCAGAGAGGTCCATGCAACGTTATACAGCTTTCTATTGCTTTAACTGCATATTTGTTCAGAATGTTCCGGGTTTGATGGAGCTGAGCCTAAACTAAAGGAGTCCAGGGCCAGGTTTAGCTGTTGTGGAATAACAGCAGCATGCATTACTCCCATCAGCCCTCTACACACACAGAAACACTATCTGACTAGTAGGGCACACTGGAACTTGTATCCAATAGCTGGGAACCCAAAGTAAAGCACTCTTCTATCCCCACCCCAACCCCATCTGCCTAAATCCCCCAAGAAACCCTGAAAACGTGTCCTTACCTTCCCACAATCTTGCAGGTGTGGTAGCCATATCCACGCATTCACCAATCAGGTTCACCTGGCAGGCATGCAGGTGCATGGAAGCTCACAAGTCCTCCCAGCTGAAACCAAAGGGACGCCAGTGACCATGTGTGACATGCATTTCACTATGGATTGTGCTGCCTGTATTGCTTTTAAAATTTTTAAGTTTCCTAGAGGGATTAAGAAGAATGAGCATCCCAAATTAGGATGCCTAGGTTTTGGGGGATACAGTGACCTTAAGAGAAAAAAAACCTAGGCAGGGTGACTTTCCACAAGAAAAAGGGCCATGGCAAAATAAAAGTATCCTACTCCTCAACATTAAGACTCCCTTGAGAGGAAAGCTGGCAGGACAAGGAAAGGCCAAAATTATCCACTAGTTTTGCCTCAAAATTAATCAAAATTAAGTGATGCCATCACTGTTGAAGAAGAGCAACCACCTCCCTTAAAGTTTATACGACTTGTGAAACTCTGGAGATTGCCATGAACACTCACAAGAAATATAAAGTCCATGGGGCTTTTTTATACCGGCTTTTGGTCTGCTTTAACCCCCTTTCTGTCTCCCCTTTATACAAACAGTCTGCACTTAAACCCAAGCCCTTTTTCTGTGACCTAACAAGGGGGGCAAGCAAGTGTCTAGGGCAGTCTGACCACAAATATACAAACAATCTGCACTTAAACCCTGTCACTGATTTCTCAATGGAGAAATCCTCTATTTAAGAGTGACCAGAAATTTGAGAAACGTGAGACAGAGAGACTAAGAACATGCAGCAAACTGTGTTTAATTGTGATAACCAGTGCACCACACACACATCAAACAGGCTGCTGTACATATATATATATATATATATATATATACATGTGGAGTCAGAATGCATACATACAAGATACAGGTTCAGATTCAGGTGTCCAAAGTCCGGGTAGACAGTTCAGAAGAAAGATTTAAACAACTGCTCCGTTGGTCGGGTAAGACTGGTAGAAATCCAGGCAGGGGCAATGCAGGCAGAAATCCAGGCAGGGGCAAAGCAGGCAGAAATCAAGACAGAAATCCAGGCAGGGACGACACAGGAGGCTCACACCTGGGGAGCTGGGGATATGGCCCGAAGCAGGGGAACACTTGACAGACATGGAAGTCCCTCTAGGGTCAAAGTCCAAGAAACAATGGCCAGGGGGACAGGGACCTTCAAGGCAGCGCCCGGGGGGGGGGGCGGGTCCTTCGAGGCAGCGCCCAAAGCCACTGAATACTTTAAAATCAGAGCCTAGGTTACTAGAATCAGACCTTACTGCAACTCCAGGAAACCCCTCAAGGCCTCCTGGAGCCACCATGTGCAAACCAAGGTGTTTTAAAACCACAAGCATGTAAGGGATCTTCAAGGCCTTCTTTAGGAATACCAGAGGGACAGTGATCAGGATTGGGCTCGGCAGGGCGATCGGCAGACTCGACAGGGTGATTGGCAGACTCGGCAGAAAATACAGGAGAATTAGACTCGACAGGATAATCAGACTCGACAAAAGGTTTGGGCTGGCAAACCGACATTAAAGCAGGCTCACAAACAGGTACAGGGTCAGGGTCACAGACAGGCATTGGATCAGGCTCACAGACAGGCTTTGGATCAGGCTCACAGTCAACCTCATTCTCTACATCAGACACAGAGGCAATAGATTTAGCTGGAGTTTCAGACTTCCGGGCTGAACAAACTGTAGTCAGATTCAGATCAGCCTCAGAAATACATAAATTGGACGTGGCTATGAATTTAAGGAATTCTACAAAAGGTGTTTCCTCTGATTCAGCCATGCTTCAGCCCAGAAAAGCAGATCATCTTCAAAAAGAAAATAAGCCACCTGACGACTCCAGGTTGTCATGGGAGACTGCTGAATATAAGGCTCCTGCACTAACATTAAGGCAGCCTGGAGAAGCTGGGGAAAAATTGGCCAAGGTGAGCTCTTTATAGCGAGAAGGGGAAACCTGTCTATGAAAGCCTGTGGAACGGTCAGAGATTGTAGCAACGGGTGTCCTTGTGGACATCTTTGGGCTTAAACTAGACTTGCACACGCAAACAGACAGACAAAGACAGACAACCCACCTGTGCTGCCAAGGAGGCAAGCTGCCGACCACTCGGGGCATAGGTAATCCGGTACTCGAGGAGCCCATAATCCACCCACTTCTTCAACAGAGCTTCTAATGGTGAAGTTGCATGGGCCCTGAGTAATCCTGTGGCAGTCACAGACTTGGGAAGGGGAAACACAGGAGAGATGGATACAAGACACAGACAGAACTGGGCCCCAATACAGATAAGGGCAAGGCTGGGTCCCAGTTCAGACTAAGAGAAAAACTACGGACTAGAAGGCATAAAGCCAAATTTGCAGGACAGGAAGACCAAAGGCCCAGCATGGACAGGAAAACAGGGACTAAGAAAAACAACACTAGGGCTCTGTACATTCACAGCACAACAAGCCAGCTCAGTTTCACACTTCATTTCTCAATGGAGACTATGAACATACAGCAAACTGTGTTTAATTGTGATAACCAGTGAACCACACACACATCAAACAGGCTTCTGTACATATATATATACACATGTGGAGTCAGAGTGCATACATACAAGATACAGGTTCAGATTCAAGTGTCCAAAGACAGAGTCCGGGTAGACAGTTCAGAAGACAGATTCAATGCTGATCCACTGAGGCCATGTGTGGATCAGCTTATATAGGCCAGGTAATGTCACAGGTGCAAGCTGATTTCTAGGAACTCTGCAGAACAGCTCCATCTGCTGGTCAAGCTGCATACAGCAGAGAAAAGTCCCAGAAAGGAGCAGCTGAAAGCTAAAGAGGAACTCCAGGCATGACAAACCCAATCCCTTTTTCGGCGACCTAAAAAGGGGGGGCAATCAAGTGTCTAGGGAAGTCTGAACACAAAATCTATCCCTGCCAGTCATCTTGGTTTTGGAGATCCATTTATAACAAAGTAATTTCTCTTTTTAATCTTGGCCTATCTTGCAGTTAGCTTTACTTTATGGAACATTTTGAGTAGTTTATAATATGATATCTATAAAAATATCCATAAAAAAAAAAAAAAAGATCACATTGAAAAGCTCAAGTATTTGTTTTGAATTTTCTCTCCAATCTGCACACAGTGAATGAAGCGGCTTACACACCATTACAGTAGGGGTTGCTTCAGTAGGTGGTCTGACTAGAGAGCAAGCTGGGAGGTCAGATGGGACCAGCTGGCTGTTAGGTAAAGTAAATATGCTTTGATTTTACACTTTGCATACAAGTCTGTTCCTGATTTCTCATACCTTAAAAAGAAGCAAAACTCAATTCTGGGTACTCCGCTTATCACAACCACCCCCCCCCCCCCTCAGCAGCCCAATGATGCTTCCGGCTCAGAGGTGGCCCATTTTTTTTCTAAAAATGTATTTTGTCAACACCAATGCCAAGCCCACCCAGCCCCTTTGAGATTGTGTTTGGCTGATCTCAAAGGTGCTGGATGACGTGCCAGCTGCCCACATCCCTGGCTGTCACACTGGGATTTGGTCTGCTTTAAAGATGCATCTGAAATCAGGATGTGTGTGAAATCCCTTGGTTACTTACTTTAAACTGGTAATCCCACTGGGCATTTGCCATCTCCAGTTATCCATTGCTGTGCAATTCAATGAATGACCATTGGATTCATTGGCAGCACCCCCCCGCTATGTGCACTTACTGCCATTCAGATATTCCTGGTGTAAGCAGACGGTGCCAGAAGAGGTTCAAAGTAAGTAACAGGTGTACCAGGGGGGATTCACACAGCAGGGCATCTAATCTGTGCCTGGGGAGGCCTTTCATCTCCAGACTCTAAGGCCAGGTTAAAAGAGCTTTGGTCTGCTTTTAGCAGAAGGGTTGCCCCCTGACTTTCTGCTGAAGCGACAGCCTGTGGCCAGAATAATTTATAACCAACTTTAGTAATTCACTAGAGCACCCTTTAACTGTAAAGACCTGCCAAGTGCAAGCTTCTAGCAGTGTTTCTGGAAAAATCAGCCCAATCCTCATGAGCAAAGGTCCTCAGTCCTCTAATATTTCTGGCTTGCATGCTGCAACCACCAGCTTTAAATGCCACCAAAGGGGTGGCAGCAAACTTTGGGGTCAGCAAGCTGTGACTGTGACAGATACCGCCAAGTCTTGGTGGTAGTATGCTTTGGATTGTTGCCCCATTGGAGAGTCCACAAGCTTCGGCTCCTCACAGAAGGCTTGATGTTTACTTCTTTTTTATAAGAGAAAACTGCCAATCACTTTCTACCTTGGGGCTGATATGCATATAAAGCAACACCCAAGCTTTGCTGGCAAATGTAAGTCCCATTTTCTGCTTTGTATTTTAGTGGTGCTAAACTAGTCTTTATGAGCGAGTCACATAGGAATCCATTACATAATGGGACTTACATTTGCCAGCAAAGCTTGGGTGTTGCTTTATATGCATAATCTTAACTTACATTTAACACATAATAACAACACATCAGCCATGTATAAATACAGGCATAGCAACTGCTTAAAACACCAGAAAACTGGGCCGAAGCTGGTGAACACAAAGTTTAACTAAACCTCATTATCTGCCATCAGTCCAGGGGATGCCCATGCACACTAGCGCTTCAACCTAAATCTATCAATCTTCAAGTTTCCTCTACACCACCAACCAGACCGGCATTATTAATCAAGATGTCTGGAGGTGAAGGATGCAGTGGCCTTGAGAGCATCTGTGGGAATTGTGTCTGGAGGTAAATCTATTGCTGTCCAAAAATGATTGAACCCTCTAAATAAAATCCTTCATAATATTCACCAGAGTGGTCCTAAATGAGAAGATTGCTGCACAGACAACGAAAATGATACAGCAAAGTAGTTTCAAAGTTAAAGCAGAACAAAACCCTAAAATTTTACTTTCCAGGTTGTTGTTCTGTTCCCTCGGAGCATCCCGAATTAGGATATCGCTCCTGCTGCTGAATCAGCCCCAAGGTAGAAAGTGAATGGCAGTTTTCTCTTCTAAAAAAGAAGTAAACATCAAGCCTTCTGTGAGAAGCCAAAGCCCCAAAGTTATCTTTAAGGTATGAGAAATGCAATAAGGTATGCAAAGTGTAAAATCAAAGCATATTTACTTTACCTAACAGCCAGCTGGTCCCATCTGGCCCCCCAGCTTGCTCTCTAGTCAGACCACCTTCTGAAGCAACCCCTACTGTAATGGTGTGTAAGCCGCTTCATTCACTGTGTGCAGATTGGAGAGAAAATTCAAAAAATACCAATTTCGTGAATACTCACCTGTAAAATGGGTATTATAAGTATGTCACACACCCCGCTTCAAGACATTCATTACACTTGGGTATACTGACCTGTAGATGGCGATCTTGCAGAGATGATAACAAAAAAAGGTCAGACCCTGGGACCTCCCACTCATTCCCCAGTATTAAAGATAGCAGTAAGACCAAGGACCAGGAAAGCCAATAAAAACTAACAAAGGTTCACCATATAAAGGATCCAGAATACAAAAGGCCAGGGTGAAGCGGGGTGTGTGACATTTTACAGGTGAGTATTCACAAAATGGTATTATTCTAAGTATGTCACACACTGCGCTTCAAGACATTCATTACACTTGGGACATCCAATAGCAGTGTCCATAAAGGGCGGGGATCCAAAAAACAAGGCACAAACTTAAGCCACTGCAGCTTGCAGAACTTTGCGGCCAAAAACAGCATCCGCTGAGGCCCGAACATCAACCTTGTAAAACTTGGAAAAAGTGTCAACCGAAGACCAAGTAGCAGCCTTACAAACCTGCTCAACAGAAGCCTGGTGCTGGAAGGCCCAGGATGCCCCAACAGCACAAGTAGAATGAGCAGTAACACGAAAAGGGGGAATCTTCCCCTTAGCAGAATAGGCCCCAACAATGGCCTGGCGAATCCATTTACTAATGGAAGACTTGGCAAGAGCCAAACCCTTCCTAGGCCCAGAGGGCACCACAAAATGGGCGTCAGTCCTACGAAAAGGAGAAGTAGCCACCAAATAGTACTTCACACAGCGAACCACATCCAAAGAATGCAAAACCCTCTCATTGTCATTGCTGGGCTTAGGACACAAGGAGGGAAGAACAATATCCTGATTCAAATGAAAAGCAGAGACCACCTTAGGAAGGAAATCTGGTTTGAAGCGGAAAACAACCTTGTCCTGATGCCTCTCAAAGTAAGGAGCCTTAATAGACAAGGCTGCCAACTCCGAAACACGTCGAACGGAAGTGATGGCAACCAGAAAAACAAACTTCTGAGTAAGCGTAGAAAGTGCAATATCCTGCAAAGGTTCAAAAGGAGGACCCTGCAAGGCAGACAAAACCAAATTCAAATCCCAAACTGGGAGCAAAGGCATCCTAGGAGGCCGCACATGAGTAACCCCCTGGAAAAAGGTCTTAACCAGAGGATGAAGAGCAAAAGACTCTTGAAAGAAAACCACCAGGGCAGAAATCTGCCCCTTCAGCATACTAAACTGCAAACCTTGGTCCAGACCATGCTGCAGAAATTCCAAAACCCTAGGGATAGAAAACGCCCTGCAAGGCAAGGCCCTGACCTCACACCAATCAATATAAGACCTCCAAGTCCTATAATAGATGGCAGAGGAAGAGTCTGAATGACAGCATCAGAAAGAACTTCCTCCCTCAAGATGGAGGTTTCAGCAACCACGCCGTCAAAGCCAGCGTTGGTAAATTGGGGTAGAGCAGTGACCCCTGAGTGAGTAGATCCGGCAGAAGGGGCAGGTCTAACTGATCCTCCGCCAACCATTCCCCCCGGTGAGATGACCCCCTACTCAGGGAGTCCGCCTCCGTGTTCTCCACTCCCGGAATGTACACCGCCGAGATGCATGGGACATTGCTCTCTGCCCAGGCAAGGATCAAGGACACTTCCCTGAGGGCACGCCTGCTGCGAGTCCCTCCCTGGTGATTGATGTAGGCGACCGCCGTCCGATTGTCCGACCGAACTTGGACCGGTAGGCCCCGCAACTGATGAGTCAAGTGAGCCAGAACCAGCCTGATGGCTCTCAACTCCAGAACATTGATGGGATCGTGAGCCTCCAGAGGCCCCCACAGTCCCTGAAACTGAAGATCCTTCCAAAATCCCCCCCAACCTGACAGGCTGGCATCCGTGGTGACCGTCTCCCAACGAGGGGTCAGAAAGGACCTGCCCCTCGTCAGATTGCTTGGTTTCAGCCACCACCGAAGGGAACGCCGCACCCGGGGGGACATCAGAAAGGACTGATCCAATGACAGCGGGGACCCGTCCCAGGCCGCCAAGAGTTGGAGCTGGAGCGTCCGTGTGTGAAACTGGGCAAAGGGAACCACCTCGAACGACGCCACCATCAATCCCACGAGTCGCATCCCTAGCCGGATGGACGGACGGGGAATGGATAGAAGACGCTGAGTCAAAACCTGAATCAGAAGAACCTTGGCTAGGGGGAGAAACACCCTGGCCTGAGAAGTATCCAGCGACATTCCCAGGAACTCCACCACCCTGGAGGGAGTGAAGCAGGACTTGGGATAGTTGATCAACCAACCGAAACTCTCCAGAGTGGACACCACATTCCTGGTATCCAGCTGCGCCTGACTGAGGGAAGACGCCATGATGAGATTGTCCAGATAGGGCACGATGCGGATACCCCTGGCTCTGAGTATGGCCATCACTCCTGCCAACACCTTGGTAAAAACCCTTGGAGCCAAGGTAAGGCCAAACGGAAGAGTCACAAACTGAAAATGTCGATTGTCCATGACAAACTTGAGGAATCTCTGGTGTGCCGGAAATATTGGAATATGCAGGTAAGCATCCTTGATGTCTATGGACGTCATGAAGTCCCCCTGACGAAGTGAGTGGATGGCTGAGCGCAGAGTTTCCATACGGAACTCCCGGGGACGAACGAACCTGTTGAGCAACTTTCAGATCCAGAATGGGACGAATGGATCCGTCCTTCTTGGGCACCGTGAACAAATTGGAATAGAAGCCCAGGCCCCGGTCTGAGTGGGGCACCGGGCAGATGACAGCCATGTCCAAAAGACTTGCTACTGCCGCCCGAAGCCCCTGGGCGGCCAGAGGATCTGACGGCACCCGAGAACTGAAGAATCTGGGAGGGGGCCGGAACTCGAACTCCAGCTTGTAACCGGAAGACACCACTTCCTGAATCCACCTGTCCGAGACCTCTTGGACCCAAACCTGGGAGAAGAGTAGCAGCCGTCCCCCCACCCACAAGGGTGAGGGCGCCCCCTCATTGCTACGCTTGGAGCCCCAACTGTGTCCTGGACGGGCCCGACCCCTGCCCCTGGTCCAGGAATCACTTCTGGACGAGGGGAAAGCCGAACCCCTGCTGACTCTAGCCCCACGAAAGGACTGAGAGAAGGAAGCCGCCCCCCCAAAGGGGCGACGCTGCTTCTTACGCTGAGGTAACTTACCTCCCTTTGCCACCGAATTCAATTTTTCTCCAAAGAGCCGCAACCCCACAAAGGGAAGGGCCGTGAGCGACTTTTTGGACACAAAATCAGCCGCCCACTGGCGTAACCAAACCGACCGGCGGATAGCCACAAGCAGAGCTGCAGCTCTGCTACACATCACCAAAGTGTCGTCCAGGGTGGACAGTACAAAGGATAAAAATAACTCACAGCGCTTAAGGTCGGCAAACTCCTCACTAGCCGGGTCAAGCCTGGACGAGGTCAACAATCCTCTAACAACCGACCTGGCAGCAACCAGTACAAGCGCAGAAGCACAAACCGGCCGCAAGGCCGATCCAACACTGGCAAAACCATGACAAGCCATCTGGTCAATGCGTTTATTCTCACCATCCTTGAGAGTAGTGCACTCCGGAGAATGGAGGACTGCAGAGCTGGACAACCCCAAGACAGGAGCATCCACCTCGGGGTCGGCCTCTCCCATTCCTTGAGAATGATACCATCAAAATGCTTTTGATAAGGAAATTCCAAGCGCTGCTTACTTACTTCAAAGAACTCCCTCTTCAGCGGAGGAGCCACCTCGGGGGGAGAAATAGCCAGGACCTCAAACATATGAGCCAGGACCCTAGTGGTATCCAAAGAATCCCCCTGGCCCTGCTCGGTATCAGCGCCCACAAACTGCTGATCATCGGAGTCATCAGACTCCTCATACAGCTCCCCTTCCTCACACGGGGAAAAATCAGACCAATCCAGGGAGTCAAAATCCTCCCCATCAAGGCCTGCGCAGCCGTATACAAATGTTTTCGCTTTGCCGTGGCCTTTTTAGCAACGGCACTGGAAAACATTTTTTCAAGATTGGCCAATCTGGCACACACCTCAGATTGCGACTCCCTGCCAATGACCACATCACATGTGGTACGTGTCAAGCGAGGGGGAGACGGAGAGGAGACTGGCGGAGCAGAACCGGACGCCTGAGATCCGGCCTGTCGCGTAATATACAGCTGCGCACAGGGTACACAAAGAAATACATCATCCCCAAAAAGGGATACCCCACACCCAGAAACACAGCCTGGATTGCCCCGAGCGGGGCACATGCCCAGTATCCGGGGATGCCTCCATACGGTGATTTTTTTAAATGGATATATATATATATGTGTACAATGCTCCGAGGGAATTACGCAGTAATGCAACCCGGAATGCCCCTTTAAGTCCCGAGTGGGAGGAATGTTAAGCCACTAAATTTAACCAGGGACCTCAGGACCGGGAGAGTCCCCCTTTAATAGTGTCAATGGTCCACCTGGAACACACAAAAAACACACACACTCAGACTATACTGACGATGTCCATAAGGAGTTAATGACAGAATTCTGATGGCCACAGGACACTCACCCGACCTTCGCCCCACCTGATTACCGCCGCAGCCAATCAGAACCGTGGGGACACAAGGAGAGCAGAGGAGGAGGGAGGGCGGGCCGGCGCAGTTCGCGCGTCACGCTGGCCCCGCCCCTCCCCCGTATCTCCCGGCCAGAAGCCGGGACTAACACACAGCGCCAGCAGCTCGGGGGGGGGGGGCGAGCTGTAGGCCCGCGTGTGCCAGCGGCCAGCCCCGCCCCCCCCAGGCCCAAGGAGGAGAAGCGCCTCATGGGCGCCCACAGGCACCATTACCACACGCCGGAGGCGTCCTGCCAGCACCAGTCAAGACACTCACACACTAAGTGAAGCACCACACACTAATAAAGGATGAATCCCCAAAGGGACCACCCCCCCCCCTCTAAGGGTATCCAGGAGAGGGGGAATCCATGCCAGGGTAGGGCCAAGGGATGGGGCATCCCAAACCGGGATCACCAACCCGGATAGCCGCCTACCACTTGTTATGGGGTCTCACGGCTCCTAAGCACCAGGGGTGCCAACTACCTTTGCCCGGACCAGCAGCCTAGGCTGGGAGGCAAGTAACTTAAGAGAAGGGATCCGGGCAGAAATAGAAGAATAAAAAGTGGCTGGGAGTCATCCCGGCTACCTGCAAGGAGGAGACATCATCTTCTGACTTGCTCGCCTCTGCAGAGATGGAAAACTGGGGAATGAGTGGGAGGGTCCCAGGTATTTATTGGCCGGGAGGGTCTGACCTTTTTTTGTTATCATCTCTGCAAGATCGCCATCTACAGGTAAGTATACCCAAGTGTAATGAATGTCTTGAAGTGGGGTGTGTGCTTAGAATAAATATACCATGAATATTAGCTATGAATATATTCGCTGGGAATGGATTTTCATTCTTGGAATTGGATATGTCTGTTAGTAAATCTGCTGATCTTTTACTGCTGTTACAAACATGGCAAGGTTATTGTCCACATTAAAGGAGCACATTGCAAAAAACGTTCCAGTGATAAAAATCCATATAAATATGCTGGATGGCAGGACAAGGGGCTCCTTATACATCCGACATCAAGAAATATCCAGCCAGGCTTGTTTTTTTTATTTTAACGGAAGGAAAAGGACAGCCGGGGGGGGGTGATAGGCTCTGTCACCGCTGATACACTAAACCTGTCCTACCATTAGCCGACGTATTTATATGGGTTTTTAATATTACGCAATTTTGCAATAGTGCTCCTTTAAGAGGGTAATTTACTAAAACGTGGCAAATTTTCCACCTCATGTGGTGAGCTTGCCATCTCAGTTAGTACTTAATGAGCTCTCCACCCTAACAAATGCAAATATAATAGTTTTATTTTATTTCCCATGCACCTTAATGGGTTTTAAACTAGGGCGTACATAGGTTTCACAGGGCACCATAGCCGAAGTCATTGTGAGCCCCCTCATGGGCATGCTGATTTGGGATACCCGCCACCTGAAACCTTCCCCCAAGAAGCTATATGCTCTTCTGCCCACTGCAGAGCTACCCATGACACATGTGGCTGCCCATCGTGTTTATCTGATTGGTGGCCAGCCAGAAGAAGGTGGAACAGGGTCATCCCCCATAAGATGGCCCCTTGATGGACAGAGGGTAACAGTGCAGTACCTGGTACGCCTTCACCAATAAATGGAGCCGCACATTCTATTTACTATACTGTCAGCAGGTTATGGCCCACAGGCTTTAAACCGGACCTCTGGGTTGGTGCCCTTGGATACCTGATTCGATTGATTATAGAAAGAAAAACAATTGTGCCATGGTGGGTGACCTTCTTGAAGGTATTTAGCCTAGGCAGCTCTGCTCTGCCAGTTTAGTGAGCCAAGCAGCGGTGCCGCTGCTGCAGTGATTGGCTGACTTACAATTACATTCGGCACAACAGCCTTTGAAGCGGCAGCCGCCAGGGAGAAGTGGGGCTCCACATGCCCTGCTTTTATTATGGGATTGCAAGGAGGTGGCTGATCAGGTGTTTTTCTTTGTTTTTTTGAAGTGGACCAAAACCTAGGGCTGCATAAAAGCCCTCCTTGGAGCCATCACTTGAGGGTCACAACCCTTGGTTTGACCATTACTAACTTGGAACTGGAGATCCCACGGCATACGTTAGCCTCCTCTGAAATCCCCTGCACACACCTGAGCCAAGCATATCTGATCATGATTGGAAGGCTTGCACATGCATTGTGGGATTGTCTGGTTTCACACAGAGACAGCCCATATTGGCAGGCCCCTATAACACAAAGGGTTCAAATTTTGGTCAACTTCAAACCCCCTAATTGGACTTAGACAGGGGTGGGTGGGAGATTTCTGTCTAGGAGTGTACTGTAATGTAGGCGAAGCATCTAGCTCTGTGGTAGCACATTAAAGTGGAACAAAACTGGGATTTTGACTATCCAGGGTTTGGGTCCTTGCCCCAGGGTCCCCCTGCTATGTGAAACTCTGCAGATCACCCAGGAAACTCACCTTTCCTCAGTCCTATGGCGCATTCAAGGCCTGTTGTCCAATCAAATCGCTTAGACTCTCTAGCAGGGTGCATGTCTGGCCAATCAGAAATGCCTGGCGCAGGTGTGCTCCCTGCTAGAGGTATAGCAGATGCAGCATGCGCCGCTGGAACAGGGAGAAGGTGAGTTTACTGGGTATCCTGGGGGTTTTTTACACAGTGGGGCATCCAGATTTGGGATGCCCAGGGGGGGACAGAATCAGATGGCCCGGTAGTCTTATAGACTCCAGGGACACTTTTGGCCGACTTTAAAGAGGTCTGCTATGTTGGCTAAGTTCCTCTTTGTGATAGCCAGCAGTATACCTTTCAACTTTTCAGAGTGGGAAATTGTTACATTAAGCCACACCCCCTCATTGATTGATGGATAGGGTGTAACAACAATATAAACTTTGAATGGGCAAATGAATAATTTATTGAAACAGATCTGCATATTAAACCTCAAAGAAGGATAGAGAAGAACAATGATGACATGGACACAAATCAGGGACAGTCTGGAAGTATGCAGAGGCTATCATGTTGGAAAGGAGAGCTGCTTGTTTTGAAGCTCACAGCGCTGGTCAGTGGTATTTGTGGGGTGTGGGGGGGGGGGGGGATCAGACTGACAGGCAAATAGCGCTATCATAACAGCATGGGGGAAACACACACATACAGAGATAAGAGCACTGTGGTTTCAGCCTTCATTAAACACACCTGTCATTTAGCAGCCAGTTCATTCGTCCTAGAACATTGATGCACATCTCGAGGAGCTGCTCTACTCATAAGCAGTCTGTGCAGCTATTCTCTTCTTCCCCGGCAGGGGAAACAAGGAGTGCGAGAGGTGGAGAACATGGGGGGGGGCGTTCATGATGCTAGAAGGGGAAGGCAGCAGAGGCACAGATACAGTCTAGGGTGGCACTGTAGAGCCTGGCTTTTCATCTAACCACCTAAGTGCCGCCCTAACACCAATTCTGAAGACAGGTAGACAGCTTGCTCCGAGACCCCTTCTGCCATGGGCCCAGTAGCAGCTGCCTTCCCTGTCTTCATGACGACTGCTTTCATGGCCACATTTTCATCACATTGCAGTGGAAATGCAATAATGTACTGCATCTGTGCCTTTACCAGCAGGGCCGGATTAAAAGAGGTGTAAACCAGGGCTACAGTCCTGGTGCCTCCACAACTTTTTAAAGAATGCAGCAATTGTTGCTGTCCAGAGGCCTCCACCATACTGTTTACCATTTCCAGTATGCCAGTTGGCCTGGTCCCTCCCTGGCACCAATTTCAGTCTCTAGTCTTTGCTACAGCTGCCCCAAGGCCTCCCAACCGCAGCAGCATTGGGGGGCTGGGGGGTGATTGGCAGTGTGGACAATGCAACAGAAACTCAGGAGGCAGCGGTGGAGGTAGGACGAGAAGGCCAGAAGACCGGCAACAGCAGTAGAGACACAGGCATCAGCGCAGACACGGGTGGAGGCAGAAAAGGCCAGGAAACCGGTGGCAGTGGTGTCCATGTAAAAAATGTAGTAAAACATGAAAACCTGAAAGCTGTTTCATTCACAAAGTAATTTTGTTTTTAGTATTAGGTCTCTACATTACAGCAAATCTGGTCTTGGTTGCAGTACACCAGCACTTACCTTAGGGTTTTTTAAAATAGTAGTACAAAAATGATCCAGCCTATGATCCATGGTATTCAGATGCAGGTTGGGTATAACAAGTAGATGCTTTTTCCGGAATCTCGGACCAATTCAATGCCTGTGTCGTTACTTATTGTACGGTATTTGTCAGGCTCTCACTAAGGAGGAATGCTGCTGCTACCCAGTGGCTGCCAAACAGCTCTGCAACACCTCAAGGTTACAATGCAGAAAAAGGTTGCAAACTACACATAGTTCAATAGAACTTTTTTGACAGAGAAGGGGCACAAAAAAGGACTAACAACTAGGTTCTAACCAACTTTGGTCTACAATTAACATTTTTCATTGTGCCAGCTAAAGTTATCCCAGCCGTCGCAATATATCATTTGATTTAGCTCAATTTCCAGTTATCAAAAAACATACCTGGGAATATGAGGTCATTGGAGAGGCCGATACTTTGATTCCACTGTCTTTATATTTACTACCGTATCAGCATCACTGTATTGCCCTAGAACTAAAACATGGAAATCAAAAAGCAAACTAAAGGGGAATATTCGGTTGTGCTTTTCAATGCACACGTATGTAGAAGTACATAGCTTTTTATGCATCATTGATTTTTTTTTCACTTTTTGTCAGTCACTCCATTGGCTGCCAGTCTCAGGAAGAATTCAGTTTAAAATCCTAACTCTATTTTATAGAGCTCTCTCCATCAAGGCTTCTCCCTACATTTCATCTCTAATTCAACATTACCAACTCAGGCGCAACCTTCGCTCTGCCTCTGACATTCTCCTCTCCTCTACCCTGGTCGCATCCTCTCACTCTCATCTCCAGGACTTTTTACATGCTTCTCTGGCATGCCCACCTCCACTCTGTCCAACACTTTAAGATTTTGAAAGCCCTTTCAAAAGAAACAAAGGGGGGGTGGCAGCCGCTCAGACCATTTTATAACTAACCTGGGAGGTGCACGTTAGCAGGGCAATTAGGATACAAAAGTCTTAAAGGAGCCACAGCACTCAACCCTGTTAGCTTGCAGGCCAGCCTATAATCTGTCTCTAAACTTGGTTAAAAACAGAGGACTCGGTCACACACATCTGCAGAAGTATGCTTAAGCTGCACCACTACGCCAAAGTGCCTCTGTTGGGTGCAGTCCTAACTCTAATCTCTGAGAGCCCATTTGGGACATACAGTGCAATAGATAAATTGGGAGCAGGCTTAAGGCATAAATTGGGAAGTGAGATGTCCGATAAAAATACATACAGCCTGTCACCAGAGCGGCTGGCAAATGATAGTTGTCCTTTAGGCCAAATGAAAGGCTCGCTTGTGTTTCAAGGGCACCTCTAAGGGAACTTTGAAAGTGTCAAATTGTATAGGGGTGGGCATTCTACAGGAGTGAAGTGTTTGAAGTGATTGGGATGTTTGGGATGAGGTGATCAGACTGGAGGAAGCCATGAGCTGAGCGGAGGCTGCATCTGGGTTGACATCTTTTAATTAGTAATACAATGTTGAGAGGGGCTGGGTGAGGTTAGAATAAACTGAATATGCTCACATATTGGCAGCCAATGGAAGGCATAAAAAAGGGGAGCAGCAATGCAGAGGTGTTCAGAATAGATTGTATGGTGCCATTTGGTTAGCTGCTGGAACACAGAGGAGCGTGTTGCAGTAGTATATATGATCATGGCCTGATTTAGAATTTTATCTGTGAATGAGGGCCTGATGTGGCAGAATTTTTTGAATTGACGACAGGAGGTGGCTATTGATTGGTATGAGGTATGAATGAAAGAAAGGCGTGCAGACTATCGCGTTCAGAGAGCTGCAATGATTAGGAGATTGTAGCTGGATATTGTTATACTGAGATACTGTGGCCACAGAGCTCAGAGAGCCATATATTGGGATGGGATGTTAAAACCTTGGGATGGGCTATCTCTGACTCCTGCTGGGACTATATCCAACAAGATGAGTCATTCTAAAAAGCCTGCCAGCTCCCAGCTGAGAAGTCCATTGTGTTACTTTATTTAAGCCAAATAGCAATTTTCTTATCTTAATTGTTTCTATTGTAATCAGCTGTAATACTTTCTAAAGGGGGCCTTGAGCCTGCTATTGGAATTTTGAAAGCTTACAATGCAACGTTAGGTGTGCATCATGCTCTGTACAGTGCCTTGCAAAAGTATTCAGGAGTACCTCCTTGGAATTTTTTGTAATTTGCTACCTTACAACCTGGACTAACATTTCCGTCTATCTAGAGATGTTGTCACCCCATGTTGCCAAGCAATTGTTAAGCATTCTGCATTATATACAGTATGATTAACTATAACTTTAATTTCCAGGAAGTGTTTGGGCTTTACAATAAAATGCCTTGTGTGTAAATCTGTCAGTGCTTTCTCAATATTTTGGGTGAAATATTCGGGAACATTTTTTGAAAAAATGCTATTTCTACATATTCTCGATTTTTTGTTAAATGTTATTCAAGAAAACCCAGTTCATATAGTTTGTAAAATCCAGATTCTGCCTGATTACAACAGTACCAGCCCCATGCTGCCTGAACAGTACCACAAGACACTGTGTCAAGGAGACACCCCAAACGGGAAGATTGCTTTAGGAGATTTTCTTTTTAAATACAACTATGTGCACTGTCAGAACTACCTGGCCACATGAGCACCAGGCTCTTCTGCACCCCCCTGCCCATTGCATATGCAGGTAAACAGGTGGGGGGGGGGGGGTTGGCAAGTCACCAGTTTGCCAACATTTCACTCCCAACAGACAAGCTTACCTGTGCAACTTGATGTGTCCTTACCCTCCTTCACAGTTGCTCCCGTCCCTCTGCTTAAGCCTGGCAGCTGGATTATGAATTGTAACTTGGGGGTAGGGCTTATGCATTAGCAAAAAAATGCTGAAAAATCTTACTAGGGTTTATTTTTGGGGTAGGTCTGATTTTATGGAAAACAGGGTACTACTAACCCTTCCATTGCCGGGTGCTGTCCCACACTATCCAATCTCTGCTGTTTTTAGATAGGAACTAGCTGCGGAAGTAGAGCGGAGGATCTGTGTCCTCTGCCCTGTTCCCAGCTTTCGCCTCTCTCTCCCACTGCAGGGACAAGCTTTTTATACCGGCAGAGTGAGCTGATGCCAGCTGCCCAAAGAACGCAACCCTGACTTCTCAACAACTTTGTCCTTGACTTGTTTGGAGATTTCCTTGGTCTTGATAGTGCTGTTTGGTTAGTGGTGCCCCTTGTTGCAGCCTCTTGGGTGTGTCTACCCCTACAGACCATGTGACATTTAGATTGCACACCAGTGGACTTCATTTCACTAAGCATGTGATTTCTAAATGTAACTGGTTGCACTATAAATTTTTAGGGGTTTCATAGAAAAGGGGGTGAACACATGCCAATTTTCAGTTTTTTTATTTCCATTTTTTTTTTTTCTCATTTCACTTCACTAACTTTTTTGTGCAGATGCATCACACACAATTCCGATTAAAAACATTTAAATACAGTTTGTAATCTAACAAAAGCTAGGGGGTGAATACTTTTAACACGCACTATATAAGCAGCAGTAGTTTCAGTGAAAGAGATGATGAGGATCTGGATGTCTATTATAGTGACTAGAATAACACAGCAAGTCCAGTTGCTTTTGGCTTATCACTGCAGGAATGCAGATACCATAACCATGGCTTCCACGCTAAAGCTTATCATTGTCCTAATTTTTCTATTTTTAATTTCAATTTTTTCTCATACTATATTTTCAGTAACAAAGAGAAGCCGTGTGTTGTCTACTCACCATATTTTATTACTGTAGCACAGATATTTAATGTTCGACTTCACAAAAGAAAATCCATGTCACGTCAGTGTAGTGCGGCGGTTTAATAATTCTCCAGAACAACAGCACAGCCTGGAGAACGAGAAAGATGAAGACTCCCTAATGTTAACATTTTTGTAATTAATTTAAAAATGTTACAGGACACGTTAAATACAAATAACACATGGGTCTAAAGTGCATGTGCTGACGGCTGGCGGGGTGCATGCTGGTATTTGGCAGCCGACTATTGAAAAAGAATAAAAGAACGCTATTTGTGCCTACAATCAAGAACGGCTGCTTTAACTGTATTTCTGAAATCCTGGAGAGAGCTCCTGAAGCACTGAAAAGCTTTAAGTGTGCAGATTGGAAACAGCCAGCACCAAGCAAATCAATAGATTTTCCTTTTTAGAGCGACTTTGTAAACAAAGCATTCCCTTCAGCTATTGGGACATTTATTAGGAAGCAAGTTATGGCCGTGTATAAGGATTAGAATCATTTAGGTATAGAAACATAGAAGGTTGACGGCAGAAGGAGACCATACGCTCCATCTAGTCTGCCCTTATGTGTATACTGTATGTACTCTTAGGATAGATGTGTGCTTATCCCAGGCATGTTTAAATTCAGTGACTGACGATTTTTCAACTACCTCTGCTGGAAGTTTGTTCCAAGCATTTACTACTCTTTCTGTAAAATAATATTTTCTAACATTGCTCCTGATCTTCCCCCCGACTAGCTTCAGGTTGTGCCCCCTTGTTCTATCATTAAGTTTCTTCTTAAAAACACTTCCCTCCTGAACCTTATTCAATCCTTTCACATATTTAAATGTCTCAGTCATGCCCCCCCTCTCCCTTCTTTCCTCCAGACTGTACAAATTAAGTTCTTTGAGTCTCTCCAGAACTGCACACAGTATTCTAGCTGTGGCCTTGCCAGGGCTCTATACAGCGGCATCACAACCTCCCTCTTCCTACTGGTGATGCCTCGAGCTATGCAGCCGAGCATCCTGCTTGCTTTTCCCACTGCCTGGCTACACTGTCCACTCATCTTTCAGTTTTCAGTAATAAGTATCCCTAAATCTCTCTTCTTTGAGGTCCTGGATAACACAGTACTGCCCATACGGTACTTGGAGCAGGGATTCCTTCTATCCAAGTGCATGATTTTACATTTAGAGACATTAAGCTCTAGTTTCCACAAACTAAAGAGCAACTACAGTGGTGCTACTGCCTCAGTCAGGGTTTTGGGGGTTATGTGGGACCCCCCGTTTGTTTTGTCATTGTCACTCTAGTTTCCCCAGTTTGACCATTTATCCAGTAAAGCTAAATCATTTTCCATGTTGCAGACACCTCCAGGAGTGTCCACCCTATAACTAACCTTTGTTTATATATATATATATATATATATATATATATAAATATATATATTCTCACAAATGTGAGTACACCACTTTTGTAAGTTTGATATTATGAGCCTAATTTAAGAGGTGTGCGGTTTAGCTTCATTTTGCAGTTATACTGCCTGTATTGAGAGCAGGCTTAAATTTATATTTTTGCACTGCTATCTGTACAGAATGGTGTTGTAAGTCAAAACGCTCGATAAATAATCAGCTTGGTTTGATGCACTAGGTAATGGCCGGCGTCAGCACCTGTCGGACCCTTATGCCAATTATAACAGCGCCAGTGAGTGCCACTCTGAAACGCTGTCTTTTAGGCGCTGCATACCGTATTTATGAATTTTTTTGGCAGACTGAAATGTTTGGCGCTGTATGACGCTCGCCGGCTTTTCTTCATTACAGTTACAAGATATCATTGCTGGGAACAAAGGGGACAAACTTTACAGTACGTTTAGGCTGCATTTTAGTTGTTGAGCTCCAAATTACATATTAGTAAGGCAAAAGGGCAGAGCTTTTTGCTACTCTCGTCAGAGCTTGTGTCTTAGATGTTTTTTGAGTATGTCTAGTTTGTTATTGTATAGTGCATTGGTGTGGCTTGAATTGGTGTAGACATAGTCTATTTTGTTTTTATTTTACTGTGTGCAGCACTGTCTTTTCAGTGAGGCCTTTCTCGGGGCTCATCTATTGTTCTATCATATAGAGGACAGGAAAATAATAACATGACTGTGAGGATATATAAAATATATGGCCAGATAAAAATATGACAAACTATGGTTGTCAAAACACACCTTGTCAATTAGAGGCATGCTAGTACATTTGTCTGGAGGTGCCAACAGGGAGCCATTTACATGACAGGACAGAAGAACAAGCCACTTTACAGCCCTGCGCAAAATGCCTCTGCTAACTAAGCCTGCTGGTGACACCTCCCTATGGGGTAATTGACATCTACTTACCACAAAGCAGTGAATGAGACATTTGCTGCACACCCCTCTTCAAAAGAAATTTAAATCATAACTTTTTTCAATGAAACACCCCTGACACACGATTGGCTACATCCAGCATGCTGCCCGCCCCAATAACCAGTTTAAAAATGAGAGAAGTGGGCACAGAGGACATGACATGCCAGGGGATTGCTTCCAATAAGTAGGCTGTTATCATTACTTTCCGTGTGCCCCCTCACAGCAGGACATTATCTTCAAAAAAGGTAACGATCTCTGTTTATTTCTCCCTTTTATTTTATAAGCATCTTGCCGTATATTGTATGTCTGTTATTTTTATTGTACATCTTTGTTTTACATGCACTGCCCCTTATGGGTGAATTAAATCCTAAAGATTTATAAAGTGGTCTTCTGTGTGCTAACTCGCTTAACTTCAGAAGGGGCATTGTATGTGTGCTAAATCTTGTGCCCTGTGTGCTTGCTTATCGCTACCAGTGTGACTTTATTGCTGTATAGTCGGGCCTAAGACCTTATCGTGTGATTGGGTATATTAACTGCATAAGGTGAGATCTTAGCTTGAGATCTGTGTGTTTATGTAGTGTCAGGTCCCAAAAGACCGTGTGTGTGTGCGTAAACGATTGTTTGCAGTACGATCAAAATCCGGTCTGGATTAAGGCATAAAACCTCCTTGATTCATGACAATAGGGTTGATTCAGAGAGACTTTAAAAACAATTCGTTTTAGTGCCGATCATCTTTTATTTCGCATAAGTTCCCGCTCTCGTATGAGTGTGCGAGCGATTCTATGCATTCATTCGTTTCCTTCTGTAAAGTGCCCGTCCGTTCGTATGCTAGAGTGCGAGTTCGAGTATGTCATTTCCCCGCGTGACTTTTCTGTTTCCTTTTCTCTGGTTGCAACGGCAGCATTAGTTTTTACCCATTTCCCATCGTCTACCTCAAAGAATCCATTACGTTTCCCGATCAATTCTAATTGTATTTTACCAAAAATACTCGTCCGAGTGAAAATATTTACGATCTTGCGCCTGCGCACTACAAACTTAACTCGCCCACAAATATATAATATAATATATTACACTACCAAGCTCACCCCAACCACTTGGCTCTAGTCTAACACTTACATTTAGGACCCCTAAAACTTACCCCAACCACTTGGCGCTAGTCTAACACTTACATTTAGGACCCCTAAAACTTACCCAAACCACTTGGCGCTAGTCTAACACTTACATTTAGGACCCCTAAAACTTACCCCAACCACTTGGTGCTAGTCTAACACATTTAGGACCCCTAAAACTTACCCAAACCACTTGGCGCTAGTCTAACACTTACATTTAGGACCCCTAAAACTTACCCAAACCACTTGGCGCTAGTCTAACACTTACATTTAGGACCCCTAAAACTTACCCAAACCACTTGGCGCTAGTCTAACACTTACATTTAGGACCCCTAAAACTTACCCCAACCACTTGGCGCTAGTCTAACACTTACATTTAGGACCCCTAAAACTTACCCAAACCACTTGGCGCTAGTCTAACACTTACATTTAGGACCCCTAAAACTTACCCCAACCACTTGGCGCTAGTCTAACACTTACATTTAGGACCCCTAAAACTTACCCAAACCACTTGGCGCTAGTCTAACACTTACATTTAGGACCCCTAAAACTTACCCCAACCACTTGGCGCTAGTCTAACACTTACATTTAGGACCCCTAAAACTTACCCAAACCACTTGGCGCTAGTCTAACACTTACATTTAGGACCCCTAAAACTTACCCAAACCACTTGGCGCTAGTTTAACACTTACATTTAGGACCCCTAAAACTTACCTTAATTTACCGCACCCTAAAACGTACCCAAACCACTTCCCGGTTAGTTTCTTCTTCATTTACCGCACCCTAAAACTTACCCAAACCACTTCCCGGTTAGTTTCTTCTTCATTTATGGCACCCTAAAACTTACCCAAAACACTTCCCGGTTAGTTTCTTCTTCATTTTCATCATCCTAAAACTTACCCAAAACACTTCCCGGACATCTGAATCTTGAGCTCAAAATATGTATTTGACCCTTTGGTGGAAATGTATGTGTTTAAAGAAATGACACTGAAACGTTGGTTTCTTTTTTTTATATATATAAATTATTTGTATAATCTTATTAAAAGAAATGTTTTTATTAAAACTTTGTTAATAAACTTTTTTTTTTTTTAATTAAAACTTGATTAAAATATTTTGTAACAAATTTTAAGAATTTGCTCAGCACAACAGGGCCAGGACCCAGGACTCTAATCCTCTTCGTCTTCTTCTGTTGTCCCCAACGAGTCAACCACCCAGCTTGGACTGGGGGAAAACGTGTGCAGATGGGTGGGAAATTGGCTTAATGATCGGAAGCAGAGGGTAGTTATCAATGGTACACACTCAGATTGGGTCACTGTTACTAGTGGAGTACCACAAGGGTCAGTTCTGGGACCAATTCTCTTCAATATATATATATATATATATATATATATATATATATTACATTGGGTATGGATTAAACAGTAAAGTCTCAATCTTTGCAGATGATACTAAGCTGAGTAAAGTAATTAAAACAAAAGAGGACAGCAGGCAGCTACAAACAGATTTAGATAAATTGGAAGCATGGGCAGTTAAATGGCAAATGAAGTTTAACACAGATAAATGTAAGGTTATGCACATGGGAAGGAGAAATCTGTGTCATGATTACACACTAATGTATATGTGTGTGCGTATACATGAAGAGTGACATACCAGAGGCTCCCACATGCGTGGCAGGGTACGACCCCTGCCCACGCCGTGCCGCCCCTCCTCTGTGGTAAGGTCCAGGGGCTGGTCGGAGGACCCAACAGAGGAGGGGTAGGACCTTTGCACTGGAGATCCACCACCTTCACTTCCAGCTGCAGATTCATGCAGCACTGGTCGGCCTGTGCGCCTCCGGGTGCGGCGAATGCGGTAATCCATTTCCAACACTACCAAACAAAAGGCATTATAACTAAAGGCCTACCTTCTGTCTTAGTTACATCTTGCATGCAATCGCTATGTACTTACTTGGGAAATGGATTCCGAAAAACCTCCGCACCCGGGGCATGTGCAGTCGTTTCAGGTCCGACTACTTACTTGGTTGGTGGCCGAGAGATGGCTCGTTGGGGACAACACGATGTCCTGGGTCTTGGCTCTGCTGTGAAGAAGTGCCTGTAGAAACATGGGAAATACGGTCCGTTTTAATGTCTTATTCCACAGTCATCAAATGTCTCTTGCAAAGTCTGGTTCACATCACTCACCTTCTCCAGGTTCTGCTTGTAGCAGATCTGCTGCCTCTTCCCCCACCTCACCCGCTCCCAAAGCATCTAGAAAAACAGATGAAAGGAATCAGTTTGGTAGGAGACAGCATGTATATGTGTGTGCGTATACATGAAGAGTGACATACCAGAGGCTCCCACATACGTGGCAGGGTACGACCCCCCTGCCCACGCCGTGCCGCCCCTCCTCTGTGGTAAGGTCCAGGGGCTGGTCGGACTACCCAACAGAGGAGGGGTAGGACGTCGCACTGGAGATCCACCACCTTCACTTCCAGCTGCAGATTCATGCAGCACTGGTCGGCCTGTGCACCTCCGGGTGCGGCGAATGCGGTAATCCATTTCCAACACTACCAAACAAAAGGCATTATAACTAAAGGCCTACCTTCTGTCTTAGTTACATCTTGCATGCAATCGCTATGTACTTACTTGGGAAATGGATTCCGAAAAACCTCCGCACCCGGGGCATGTGCAGTCGTTTCAGGTCCGACCAATGCTGCATGATCTGCGTGTGGGTGAAGGTGGTGTTGGTCTGATGTTGGATTTCTGAGATGATCTCCAGGGCGACGTTGAGTTTTTCAAAAGAGTTGGGCAGGTAGCCGTACCTGCGCTCCAGCATGGTCTACAAAACAGAAATAAAAAATAGCAATTACTTATAAATATCTATCGATATGTGGCAATAATACATTATTTTAGGAAATGCCATTAACACACACACATTTCTAGGCTAAAGCAATTTTTGAATCTGGCCGCACTGTTGTTTGGCACGTGTGTGCCGTGCCTTTGGTTGTGCATGTAGTTTAACACATTTTGAAATAAATCCCTTACTTCCTGCGCATCCTTAACATGTAGAGCAGCATTTAGATGTCAATTGAAAGGGCTACAAATACACTTAGGAGCATGATGATCTCTTCTTGTTGGCGGGGGAAGATAGTGGGCGCCATCTTTCTTCTTCTTCTCGGCAGCAGATAAGTAATGCCCCAGAGGTTTCCGGGTTCCGCACGGCTGTGCGAACGGCCGGACGTACGCGCAAGCGAACGCGTAGGCGTCACGCGCCGGCTAGCTTATTTAAAGTTCCCTGGACACACAGCTCATTCTCTTTGAGAGTCTCATCAAAATGGCCCCCCAAAAAAGCAGCAGCCAAAACTGGCAAGGAGACAACGGGGAAGAAGGCACCCAAGCGACAGGAGCATGCAGAAGGGCCCCAAACCAGGTCTCAACAGGCCAAAGCCAAGTTACGGCCTACTACCAAGGCTCCGCCAAAGCCAACTACCAGCTATGCCAAAAAAAGGAGGCGTCAGCAGGCAAAGGAAAGACACAGGCCCCAAAGCCTACAACCTCTACTAGCCAAAAAACGGGTAAGAGGGTATGAAGCCCCACCCCACCCTGCCCCACATCCCCCCCCAGGTGGCACCAAGGCACTTGGCATCGGCCAAAAACAAAAGCCAAGAAGCCACAGCAGGGCCCGAAGCCGCAGCAGGGCCAGACGCCGTAGCAGGGCCCAAAGCCGAACCAGGGCCAGAAGCTGCAGCAGGGCCAGAAGCCGCAGCAGGGCCAGAAGCCACACCAGGGCCAGAAGCCGCAGCAGGGCCAGAAGCCCAACAAAAGGGCAGAAGTCGCAGCAAAAGGGCCAAATTTGCAAGCTCCCCATCCCCACCCGCACAGGGCTACCAAGCCACGCAGAAGAGGGCCGGTACACCAAGGTCGCCCTCACCCTTGGTCCGCCCAAGTACCTCCAAGGGGCAGCCACTTTCCAAGGGCCCACACAGGTACCGTGCACCAAGCACAAGTTCGTCCTCTGCCAGAACCTCTCCTCCTCGCCCACATTTGCCACCGGCACAGGTGGGCAGGAAATCTCCCTATGCCACATCCACACCTGTAACTTCTGTGGCCAGCAGCCACGAACACCCAGTCCCATGCCCAGTCCAGTACAATCAGCATCCAGCCACCACTCCGTGCACTCCCCCCCACAGACCAAGCCCAGAATGTCACCACATTTGTCTGGAAACACGGAGGAGCCACAACCACAAACAACAGAGCGCACATTGCGCAGAGGGCAGTTGAGTGGCCGTTTTGGTGATGCCCGAACTATGGCCTTGGCTAGTGGCCTTACCTTAGTTTATGATGAGCTATATGGGCGCAAATCTTAAAAAAAACACCAGCAAGCAGCGCAGAGCGGAGATATTGGCCGACCTAACCAGACAAGTCAATGCAGCAGGGGAAGAGTTAAAAGATGTCGAACAGATTCAGCGGAAGATATCGGACCTCAAATATGCTGCACGGAAGAAAGAGAATAAAAGGCCGTATTACAGGTAAATATGTTTGGCTGAGGAGATGGTGCTGGGCCTGCTCCATCCTGTTGCGGTCGAGTGACACGCGGCCCTAAGGGACACAGACAACCCGGCCATTCCTGCAGGTGAGAAAGCTTGATGTGACATTCTAAATTTGGGAACATGCACAATTAGCCAGTAAGACATATATTAACCCATGTCCCTAGGGTGTGCCTTGTCGTGGTTTTCAGTCTTTGAACAGGGTGTGTCATGTGTGTGGACAGTTACAATCATAGTTAGTTTGGCCATACATGACGTTACAGAGCAGTTAACCACAGTAATAAAGTAGTGAGATTAGCCTTAAACTGCCGGTTAGGTCTTTACACTCCATCACATCCCACACTTCAATGTTGATCTGTTGTCTACTTGTGTGTGAGCTGTGAGTGGGTCCAAAGCACCAAACATGCTTCTTAACACATTTGACAATATACAATGCTATTCAGCCTCAAATTCCTGTAACTGCTAGTTGGACGCTGAGTGGGTACACTTAATGCCCTTTAAGGGATGTTGGCAGACACAGAACAGCCAGTACTTGACTGTTTGAGATAGTTCAGGGGACCAATGTTTAAGTGCTTGTGTAATTATCAATTTAACATATAATGGAATGCGAAGTGAAGGTCAAGTGTCACCGTTGGTGTAGTGCCTATTACAGCTTGGCCACGTGAATTAATTAAGCATATGTCTTGTTACCCATCAACAATGCATAGTTGTGTGTTTAACTAGTTTGTTCTTCTCATGTAGCCCAGCCTCATCCCTCAGCTACTGGGGAATCCTCATCCAGTTTGTCCATGACGCAAACTTCCGTGCAGCCTAGGACCCAGCATCCAATATTTTCGGTAAGTTTATTAAACAAATGTTGTTTAGTCATGTGAATTTGCATGTTAATATTAACATATTGACATATGTAGTGCCAAAGAAAAACCTAATTTTGAACATGTCCCTACAGACCCCCACACTCATGGAGGAAAGCCAGGAGCTGGAGGAGGATGGATCCTTGATGGGCACTTCTGAAGATCTCCCCCTGGGACAGAATCTGCAACTGTCCCAAAATGTTTCTCCCCAAACTCCTCAGCAGCAGAGGGAAGCTGCCTGCATGCTACCTGCACATCGTGGGCAGCATGCAGAGAATGACCCTCAAGTCTCCAGTGTTCTCTCTGCTGCTGCGGATTTTGGAAGCATGGCTGTTGAGGGCCCTAGACAACCATCATGGGCACGCCCCCGAACCCGGGGAATTGGGAGGCGTACTCAGCTACGTTGCCCAGTTTCCCAGGGGAGGGGCATGACGATTTTGGAGGCATCATGGCACCAGGAGAGGCGTGCCTTTCAATATAGAAATCAAAGAAACAGAGAGGCTCTTAATGGGCTGACAGACAACGTCAATAATACATTACAGGCCGTGGTGACGGAATTTAAGACCCTCAACAGCCACCTGGCCAACGCTAACAACGAGAACCGTGCCAACATGGCGGAAATTATAAATATACAGAGAAACATTTTGGAACAGTTGCAGTTTCACAATGCCACACAGGCCCAGGTTAGCACCCCCCACCTAGAGCCCCAACCTGGGTTCTATGGGCATCCCCCATATTAAGGTCTATTCGTCCTGAATCTGTTCGACATCTTTGCTCCAAATCCCCACTGTATTGACTTGTCTGGTGAGGAAAACCAAGATACCCTTTGTGTATGCCTTTGCTTGTCTGGTTTTGATTTGCGCCCATATAGCTCATTAGAGTGCTGAGGTAGGCCACTAGCCAATGCCATAGCTCAATGCTCACTGAACCTGCCACTCAAGGTGTGGGCCTTCCGCCTTGTGCTTAATTACATTGTTTGTGGCTCCTCCTGTTTCGAGACATGATTGGGTGACATTCTGGCCTGCCAAACTACTACCTTGACTCCTGGCTAAGATTTCACTGTACTTGGATTGGGACTGGGTGTTCTTGTTTGGGTGTGCCACTGAGTAACAGGTGTAGATGTGGCCTAGGTATGTCTGCTTTCCACCTGTGCCTGTGCCAAATGTGGCCAAGCAGGAGAAGGTGTGTTGTGATTTCTGAACTTGTAAAAATGCAAGATATTTGTTGCAAAATGTTTGCCTATTATATCTTTATATGTTTAATTTACATTTACATTAACGTCGGCCAGGAGGAAGTTACTTCAAAACTCCTGCCTGTGTGCAATTGTTATGTGGCATGGTTGCTCCCCATTTTTTTTTTTTGTGATTGGCCATCTCTTTGGCCCAAAAATTGCAGTGACCATCAACTGCAAGGTTTCTATGTTACATTAGAAAATTAAACAGTTAAACACACCTGTGGCTCACTAATTTTGTTTCTTTCATTTTTTGGGTCAGAAAGATTAATTAACAATTACATTCACACATACCAAAAAGTGAGGCGTTAAGCATTATGGATGTTGGGAGTAATTACTTTATTACTATGTATCAAGTGCCAACAAAATATACAAACACAAAGGGGAAAAACAAACACAACCAACAACACCATTTAAACAAACACCAAAACGAGGAAAAATGGGTGGAAATCAAATTGGCCCGCACAGCTTGGCCCGACACTGTGTGTGCCCCGAAATGGCTCTTCTTGGTCTTCGGTGGGTGGAGAGGGAGCCAAATCAACATACCGGTGGACCCGTTGGAAAATCGCAAAATTATGCAAAACAGCACATGCCATTATAATATCTATGACCTTTTTTGGGTCATATTGAAGGGAGCCCCCGGTATGGTCCAAACAGCGAAACCTTGTTTTCAAAAGCCCTCTCCACCACTGCCCTGGTCTTGCGGTGTGCACGGTTATATGCATCCTGTGAGGCATCCTGGGGCCGGAGTACGGGAGTCAAGAGCCACGGGAGTAGAGGATATCCGGAATCACCTTAGAAAACAAAAATAAAAAAAACATAAACATAACTCCATAATTGTAAGGCAATAAACGCACCAGCAACATCAATAAGAGACTATGTGACAATTGTCTGATCAAGATGAGCAGACATTTGTCACAGTCAAAGTCATTGAATAAACATACGTCATAGATGTGGGAACTAGTTCCCCAGCCAATACTGAGGATGATGGCCAATCAGACATACTGATCCCAGCTATTGTTTTCGAAGTGTGCTGGCCAAGAAGCTTTGAGGTTTTAGGTTTGGATGACCCCTTATCTGCTTGGTCTGAGGCCCAAACAGCAGAAACCCGCAACATGCACTTTATCCCGCTCTCCTCTCCTCTGGAAGTGAAATGCATCTAAGCAAAAATGGGGCAGACACTATGATAAAGTTAAGTGCACTATTCCAGACAAGGGTGGGGAAGAGCGATTCCTAATTAGAATTTGGCTAATGCAGGACAAACATTTGGCAACGCTTGGTTGTTTCCAATCTAAAATTAAAAGTGGGGTTTCACATGGCAAGAAGGTTGTTGAACTTAAAATATTTTCAGACATACTAACAAAATGCAAAGCCTACCCAAACATCCAACATAAACTGATGTTATTGCCGTTAACTTACCAAGGAGCCATGCCCCGGAAAATTCCCAAGACTCAAACCGACGGTACAATCCAGATCGTCTAAGGATGTACGCATCATGGGATGAGCCTCGGTAGCTGGCGAGGACGCTAAGGAACCGCATGTCCGGAGCCACCACTGCCCGAACATTCAGTGAGTGGCCCATTTTGCAGTTACTGGGGAAAAAAAATAAAAAACATCAGTAAGGCTTTGGATAAAAGTTAAACACTCATTTCTAACAGCATATAAGGCAAACGTGGGTGAACCAACAACTTACAATAACCAAGTACATAAGGATTTAGATCACACACAAAGGATATGTGTGTTTGCAGAAGATCAAAATACACTTTAAGGGTATTTAAAGATCACTTTTAAGTGTTTGGCTTGGGAGTACATGTCAATTGCGGAACAACTAAATAACGGACCATTCTTTCACAGGCACTCTTTGATAGGAGGGACTGTTTTTGAGGAGGGAATCTTTCCAAGGGTGGAATTAGTTCCAGGATTTCTTAACACAAGGAGGGACGAATTATAATGAGGATTCAATTTCAAGGAGGTATACTTTTTCAAGATGTTTTCTTTGCAAGGAGGGATAATTAACAAGGAGGGACTTTTTCCAAGGAGGGATCTTTAACTATGATTTTTAACACTACAATCAGGGAATATTGGCTTTGAGGGTTAATTACAAGGAGGGATAATTCCAATGAGGGATATTTACAAGGAGGGATTTGAAACTATGATTTTGAACACTACAATCAGGGAATATTGGCTATGAGGGTTAATTACAAGGAGGGATAATTCCAATGAGGGATATTTACAAGGAGGGATTTTTTTCAAGGAGGGATTTTTTACAATGAGGGATTTTTAAGAAAAGAGGGATAATTTTGCTAAACAAAAAAAAACAAAAAAAACTGTGTATGTACTCGTCGGCAGCCGGAGGGACAAGGGCAACGTGGGTACAGTCAATTGCACCCATGACGTTAGGCAGGTCGGCGATATTATAAAACCCAAGCTTAATGGCGTTTCTGGCTACCATATCTTCAGGAAAAGAAATATATTTGTTGGTTATGGTAGCCATGCCTTCCAAAAACTTGGATAGAGCGCGGCTCAGCGTAAGCTGTGAGATCCCCACGGAGAGGGCACCCAGCCTCTGGAACGAGCCGGTCGCCAAAAATTGCAGGCAGCCAAGCATCTTGGTCATACCTGAAATTGCTTGCCCCTTCCTTGTGGTGAGGGCTAACCATGGCTGCAGCTCACTATACAATTTATGGAGGGAAGCGCGATTAAGCCTGGTGAGCTCGAACAGCTCAACGTCATGCATGCGATTGATGTCCATGCGTCGCCGCCGGTGCAATCTGGCCTCTGACCTCCGGATGACACCAATGCCAAGGAGAAGCAGATCCTGATGCTCTTCAAAATCACTCTCAATCAAAATCACGCTTGGCTGCCTGGTCCCGAGGTCAAAAAGGTGTCGTAAGGTGATCGTAAAGGAAACGGCGATATGGGCTTCAGCACACTTGGCAATCAGCTCTCTGAATTAATCGCCAGCCCATTGCAATAACGTAAATGTTTGGAACGATCAATACATTTTCGATTTCGAAGGAAAAAGGGCCTGAACTAGCGTAAAATCAAAGATTTACTTTCGACAATCGATAGAGCATATAAGTTTATGTTCGAACGTTCGTGCGAGTAAAAAATGGACAAAAAAAAGGAAAAAATGACAAACACCCACCAAAACTTTAGTTGGAAGATTCGAAAACACAGACAATTTGGATTTTGAATCGAGCCTAATGACATTTACTGACATCTAAGTCCTGCGTTTCCATTATTGACAAGTCACAATGAAAGTTCTGTACAAAAAAATGTGTTTACTATTTATAAGCATAAAACACTTCAATACAGTTTTGCCCATTGTGGTCTAAGGGATCTTAACCTATATAGTGGCGCTATAAACTGGCGCAGCTTAAACAATAGCGCTGGACACTGCATACTATATGCTGCTATTGATAAATCTGACGCAGACTGGCAGGCTTTTTGTTTATTAAATTGCCCACTTAGTGCTACTGAGGAAAATATTGGAGCGAGCCCTAGTTACCCTGTCTGCCCATCTCTCCTGCATCTTCAGGCCAGTAGGTGGGAGCGCTGAATATCAGTTTGCTTATTTTTTTCTTCTGGGAGGGGGAAATGCCACTCTGCCTATGGGAAATAGGATAAGGGGAATGCCACACCGCCTATGAGGTATGGAATGGGGGGGTAAAGCCACACTGCCTATAGGGAATGGGAGTGGGGAATGCCACACCGCCTATAATTGGGGGATTCTGCACCTTGCCTATTATTTGGTTCTTGGGGGGAAACACAACATTTGGTTCAGAATATTTTTTTTTTCTACCTCCAAATCCTAGGTGAGTCTTATGGACATGTGCGTCTTAAAGGGCGAAAAATGAGGTAACCAGTGTACAGCTTGTATAACAGTGTAAATTTGGTATGTTATCAACACACAGCGATCAATGTCAAAACCCCTGGCAACCAAAGAGTACACTCTTGCCCAAATGGTCCATAATTAATTAGCAACCATTCCCATGTCATGTGCCTCATTAGTGTTACAATGTCTCGAGTGTGATCGCTTTCACACTCTCATACTGGCCAGTGAAAGTTAAACATGGAACTTCATAGCAATAAAAGGATCTAGAAAAAATATGTTTTGTGTGTACAGGGCTCACTTCTCTCTCCTTGTAGATCTTCGTTGTACAGTTGACAATAGCAACAGATGGCAAGTACTGCACACAGATTCTATCAAACACACATTTACTAACATATGAAATTTAAAACCCCCCAAAAACTAGATTAGCAGCACCTTATAGGCATCCTTTTGCAACTCAAAAATAAATACATTCTCAAGTGGACTTTCCAAATTAATAGGCCAAGTGGCCAACTTAGCCCCCCAGACCCTATAACTAATAAGGGGAGCTCCAGCAGAGCCCCCTGCAGTTGAGAAGAGTGCAATCATACCTTCAGGCTCCTGCTTTCTGTTACATGTCCATATCCTTGCCTAAGCCACAGAGGATAGGAAGCATAATGCAGGGGCCTTGGGGTTTATTATGACGGCATCCTTCCCAAACCACACTACATATGCCAGTACCACGTCTCATTCCTCCTCCACACTGCAGGGACATCCCTAGGAGAGCACCTCTAGATAGCTATCCCAACAAGTATAGATGAAGATGGCAGGTCTGGTCACATCACCTATGGTAAGGTGAAGCTGGCATAGCAAGACTTCTAATGAACTATGAAAAATACCATTTTGTGAGTACTCACCTGAAAAATGGATATTGTTGGTGTGCCACACACCCCGCTTCACTTCTTAAATATTCATTACTTCATGGGTTAATCCACCGCAGGTGACGTAGTGCAGAGAGGAAGTCTTGTAACGAGCCCCCTTCCGGCCCATATATACCTGGTACCTCCCTTCAATCACCAGTATAATCAAAAAGCAGTAATACAAGGTACCAGTATTCCACCAGTAACCTCAAAATCAAATTTGATATAAAAAGCCTTCACCATATAAAGGCTTCGGTAATACCGAAAAGGGCGGGTGTGAAGCGGGGTGTGTGGCACACCAACAATATCCATTTTTCAGGTGAGTACTCACAAAATGGTATTATTCTTGGTGTGCCACACACCCCGCTTCACTTCTTAAATATTCATTACTTCATGGGACATCCAAAAGCAGTGTCCACAAGGGAAGGGCATCTCAAGGCCAGGTGAAGCATAACTTAAATGACTGCAGTCTGCAGAACTCTGCGGCCAAAACCAGCATCCGCTGAGGCCCGCACATCAACTTTGTAAAACTTAGAAAAAGTGTGAACAGAAGACCAGGTGGCGGCCTTACAAACCTGTTCAACAGAAGCTTGGTGCTGAAAAGCCCAAGACGCCCCAACAGCGCGAGTGGAATGAGCAGTAATACGAAAAGGGGGAACTCTTCCCTTAGCAGAATAGGCCGCAGTAACGGCCTGACGTATCCACTTGCTAATGGCAGATTTGGCTGGTGCCAAACCCTTCTTAGGCCCATGGGGCACAACAAAAAAGGAATCCGTCCTACGGAAAGGAGACGTGATAACCAAGTAGTACTTAACACAGCGTACTACATCCAAACAATGCAAAACCCTCTCTTTGTCATTCTTAGGATTAGGACACAAGGAGGGAAGAACAATATCTTGGTTCAAATGAAAAGCAGAAACCACCTTAGGAAGAAAGTCTGGCTTGAACCGAAAAACCACTTTATCCTGATGTCTCTCGAAGTAAGGCGCCTGGATAGACAAGGCCGCCAATTCCGAGACACGCCGGATCGAAGTGATCGCTACCAAGAAGACCATCTTCAGGGTAGATAAAGCAATATCTTGCAAAGGCTCAAAAGGAGGAGCCTGAAGAGCAGAAAGAACCAAATTCAAATCCCAAACCGGGAGTAATGGTTTCCTGGGAGGCCGCACATGCGTAACCCCCTGGAAAAAAGTTTTAACTAAAGGCTTAAGCGCAACACGCTTCTGAAAAAAGATAGATAAGGCAGAAACTTGCCCTTTCAACGTACTTAGCTGAAGACCAGAGTCCAGCCCAGATTGTAAAAACTCCAGAATCCTGGAGACCGAAAATACCCTACAAGGAAAAGATCTCATCTCGCACCAAGCGATATAGGCTTTCCAGGTCCTATAGTAGATGATAGAAGAAGACCTCTTCCGGGCACTGATCAGAGTCTTAACGACTGAATCAGAAAGACCCTCCTCCTTTAGGATGGAGGTCTCAGCAGCCAGGCCGTCAAAGCTAGCGCTGGTAAATTGGGGTAACACAATCGACCCTGAGTGAGCAGATCGGGCCGAAGAGGCAGAACGACCTGGTCCACTGCCAGCCGAACGATGTCTGCGAACCACACTCGCCTCGGCCAACTTGGGGCCACGAGAACGGCGGCCACCCCTTCCAGAGCCAACTTCCGAAGCACTCTGCCTAGCATGGGTATCGGAGGAAACAGGTACAGAAACCCCAGATCCCCCCAGCTCAGGGACATGGCGTCCACTGCCAGAGCCAGAGGATCCTGGGAGAGCGACACGAAGTTCGGGAGCCTGTGATTGTGACGAGAGGCAAACAGGTCCACCTCTGGTGTCCCCCATCGGCGACACAGTGAGCGAAATACCCGAGGATGGAGGGCCCATTCTCCCCGACGGGGAGAGCCCCTGCTCAAGCGGTCCGCTTCCAGGTTCTCCACTCCTGGGATGTATACCGCCGAGAGACAAGGAACATGGGCCTCTGCCCAGGTCAGGATCAGGGACACCTCTCTGAGAGCACTCAGGCTGCGAGTCCCTCCCTGATGATTGATGTAAGCAACCGCTGTTCGATTGTCCGAACGCACCTGGACCGGAAGGCCCAGAACGTGCTGAGTCAGGAGAGCAAGCACCCGACGGATGGCTCTCAGTTCCAGAATATTGATGGGTAAGTGGGCCTCTTGAGGTCCCCACTGCCCCTGGAACTGCAGCTCCTTCCAGAATCCGCCCCATCCCGACAGACTGGCGTCCGTGGTGACAATTTCCCAAAGGGGGGCCAGGAGAGACCTGCCCTTCACGAGATTGGTCGAGACCAACCACCACTGGAGGGACTGCCGGACCCGGGAGGACAACTGGAAGGGCTGATCCAGCGACCGAGGCTGCCGGTCCCAAGACGCCAACAGATAAAGCTGAAGCGTCCTCGTGTGGAATTGAGCAAAAGGAACTGCCTCGAAGGAGGCAACCATCAACCCTACCAGCCTCATCCCCAGACGGATGGACGGCCGAGGATTGGAGAGTAGGACCCGAGCCAACTCCTGAATCAGAAGAATTTTGGACTGAGGGAGAAACACTCTGTGTTGATGAGAGTCTAACTGCATCCCCAGAAAGGACACCACCCTGGCCGGAGCGAGGGAGGACTTGGAGAGGTTGATCACCCAACCGAAACTTTCCAGCGTGGAGAGCACCACCCTGGTGTCTTTCTCCGATTGATCGAGTGACGGAGCCATGATAAGAAGGTCGTCCAAATAAGGTACGACACGAATGCCCCGAGCTCTGAAAATGGCCATGACCCCTGCCAGCACCTTGGTGAACACTCTTGGAGCTGAGGTAAGGCCAAACGGAAGTGCCACGAATTGATAATGCCGATCCTTCATCATGAATCGAAGAAAACGTTGATGAGGGTGGCAGATGGGAACATGCAGATAAGCATCCTTGATGTCTATGGACGTCATGAAGTCCCCTTGCCGAAGAGAGCCGACGGCAGTGCGCAAGGTTTCCATGTGAAACTTCCGAAAACGGATGAACCTGTTGAGTAACTTCAAGTCCAGGACGGGACGAACTGACCCATCCTTCTTGGGGACTGCGAACAGATTGGAGTAGAAACCGAGGCCCATCTCTAAACGCGGTACCGTCCGGATGACCGCCATCTGTAACAGATTCTCTACCGACGCCAGGAGCCCCTGTGCGGCCAAAGGATCGATGGGCACCCGAGACCGAAAGAACCGTGAAGGAGGGCGAGACTCGAATTCCAGCTTGTAACCGGACGACACTATCTCCTGAATCCATCTGTCCGGAACCTCCCGGTTCCAAACCTGGGAGAAGTGTCGCAATCGTCCCCCCACCCGCACGGGTGAGGGCAGCCCCTCATTGCTGAGCGGGCTTACCAGCAGGTTTGGGCTTGGAGCCCCAGGACTGGGCGGGACGGCCACGGCCCCTCCCCCGCGTCCAACCTGTACGACTGGTAGAGGGAAGGGAAGCCCCCCTACCCGCTCTGTATCCTCGAAAGGACGGCCTACCAGAAGCTGCCCCTCTAAAGGGGCGTCGAGGCCTCTTGCGTTGTGGCATCTTACCACCCTTTGCGACTGAATCAATTTTCTCCCCGAACAGACGCAACCCCAAAAAGGGGAGAGCTGTGAGCACCTTTTTAGAAGCTGAGTCTGCCGACCACTGTCGCAGCCATACTGACCGACGAATAGCGACCAGCATTGCCGCTGTCTTGCTACTCATAGCCAGCGCATCGTCCTGAGCGGATAGAACGTAAGACACAAAAGAATCGCACTGCTTAAGCGCAGCGAACTCATCACAAGCGGGATTGAGATCCTCGCATAGCCCCTGGATTACAGATCTTACTGCTAAAAGAAGAAGGGCCGAAGCGCACAGGGGGCGCATCGTTGACCCAGCATAAACAAAGCCATGGCGAGCATACTGGTCAATCCTACGATCCTCCCCATCTTTAGGGACAGAAGTCTCAGCAGACTGTACCATAGCGGAGCTAGATAGCCCTAGCACAGGGGTATCGACTTCAGGAGGGACGGACCAAAGCTTCAGCAATTCTGGCGGAAAAGGATAACGCTTTTCCCAACTGGAAGGGATTCCAGATAACCGCGTGGGATGTTCCCATTCTTTAAGGACCACCCTCTCAAAGTGGTGCTGTCTGGGAAAAACCAAACGCGGCTGAGGCTCTTTAAACAACTGACCCTTTGGCAGGGTGACAGCCTCAGGCGGATCTAAATTCAGAATTTCAAACATTTGAGCCAGAATGGAGGGGGTGTCAAGGGCAACCCCCTCCGACCAATCGCCAATCGCATCAGCCTCAAGCTGATCTGCCGGCTCATCTGACTCCAAGAGGAATTCACCCTCATCCGGGGAGCCATCGGACCATTCCACAGGCTCACACAATTCGTCCTGAGGAGCCGAAGATACCGGAGTCAGGCGCTTCCGTTTTGCAGGGGCCTTCAGCCCCGCTTTAACGGGCAATACTTCCCGAAGACCGGCCGATTTTACCACCACCTCGGATTGCGAATCCCCACCTTTGACAGTGTCATGCGGGGTCCGGAACAGGGAGGGAGAGGCAGGAGATGATGAAGGTTGCGACGGGTCAGCAGCCGGATCAACAGACTGACGCGCAATAATCTGCCAAGAAATGCAAATAAAGATATCATCAGCAGGGAGCGCAGCCCCACATTTTACACACCCCCTGGACGGCTCTGACGAGTCGTTTCCGGTAGTAACAGAAGCCTCCATATTGGTGATTTATGGTATCGCAAATACTGGGACTTTTAAGGCATAAGCCAACCCGGGATGCCCCCTTATAAAGAATGTCCCGGAAGGGAGGGTTTTTGTAAATACACTTTTTTTTTTTTTTAAGAGAAAAGGTCCCCCTTAACAGTCTCAAAATATATATATATATGTATATATATATCTAAAATGTGCAATTTCATATAAAAAGAATGACTAGCCAGGCAATATAGAGCCGGAGGGCCGCAATAAAAGAGGGATCCCAGGATCTGAAAGGAAAGAAAAACAAAACCATCAGATCCCTTGTGAGTGTAACATCTGCAGCATGTTCACAATAGCATGATAAGAGTGCATCCTTAAAAGCTTGCCCCATAAGAAATCTCACTCTCGGCCCCACAAAAGCGGGGCCGCTTACCTGACAGCCAGACCGGAGGGACATGTAGCAGCCGCAGCAGTAGAACACAAAACCCATGTGTTGCTGCAGCGCGCGCCCCCCCCACGTGACCTCTCTTAACAGAACAGGAAGTGAGGCTGGGGCCGCCGAGCGCCGCTTCCGCCGGCGCCACGCCCCTCCCCCCCCCCGCGTCACAGGGAGCCGCCCCGTTCCATTCATTGAGGGATTGCCACCAGCTGCGCTGGCTGACACCCAGCCAAGCGGCGGAGGAGGGGGAAGGAGACATAAGCGCAGCCACACAGGCTGCCGCACGGAGCAGCGGGGAAGGGAGGGAGGCGGGAGGGGACGCATCTGAAGTGAAAGCACAGCAGCTGAGCGCGGTCCGCTGCCCCGCCCCCATAAAGCTGACCAACACACTGGCCATCTCTAAAAAGTATCTGCCCGGAGCTCCAGCATAACAGACAAAGCGCACCATGCCGCTGCGCAGTCTGCTTCTATGCACAAAGTGAACACACAGAAAAAGACAGCAATACAGTGAAAACACTATACAAGATACACAACCCTCTATACCCCCCCCCCCCCCCCCCCATAGTGAAGGGAGAAGGGACCGAAACGGGAGAGTAAGGGGCTACGGGGACCCTCGGGACAGGGGCATCCCATTTCCGGATCACCATGCCGGATTGCCGCATTGCCCCCAAAAGAGGGGGACGAGCGGAGGAGATAAGCTCCTAGGCACCAATAGTGCCGTCTACCAATTACCCGGTGAGCAGCCTAGGCTGGGAGGCTTCCTATCCACCATAAAGGTATACAAACTCAAACCGGGCAGAAATAGACCAAAAGGGGGGTGGCGGGGTAAGAATACCCCGACCTATCTGTAAGCAGGAAACTTCCAACCTCTGTTTGTCAAGCAGAGAGAAAAATACTGGTGATTGAAGGGAGGTACCAGGTATATATGGGCCGGAAGGGGGCTCGTTACAAGACTTCCTCTCTGCACTACGTCACCTGCGGTGGATTAACCCATGAAGTAATGAATATTTAAGAAGTGAAGCGGGGTGTGTGGCACACCAAGAATATAATTTCCCCATGTCTTGAGAGCTGGATGAGGAAAGTGCTTTAGGTCCTCCAAGTTCCCAAGGAACACTTCACTGCATAATTTATTATATATGAGTAATTTATTATTACTCATATTATTACTGAGGATGACCATTAACATGACAAGTGGTGTCAAAGGAGCCCCCTTTGATCATTAGTCTCTTGTACTGCAAAGCACGAGACCTTCTGTTGGTTCTTGAGCTTGCAATGATGCATCCTTGGTGTGTGGCACACCAAGAATATAATTTCCCCATGTCTTGAGAGCTGGATGAGGAAAGTGCTTTAGGTCCTCCAAGTTCCCAAGGAACACTTCACTGCATAATTTATTATATATGAGTAATTTATTATTACTCATATTATTACTGAGGATGACCATTAACATGACAAGTGGTGTCAAAGGAGCCCCCTTTGATCATTAGTCTCTTGTACTGCAAAGCACGAGACCTTCTGTTGGTTCTTGAGCTTGCAATGATGCATCCTTGGTGTCATGAGAACAACTTCTATGCTGTATTTTTGTTTGTGAGTGTTCAGGCCCAGTTCATTTTCCTAACCCCAGCCACTAAAATTTGTGAACTGCTCCTAGAAGGTTGGCTAGCTTTATCTGGCACAAGCAGAATGTTGAAGGAAAAAGAAGTTTGGGGAGAGGGAGAAGATTATCTTCCTTACCCAGGTGTCTGAGACCTGGGCATTTGAGACCAGCATGATATCCCTTCAACCTGATGGGTGAGGGCACTGGCAGAAGAGGACTTTGTTTCAAGGTTGCTTTTCTTTGAAAATATGATTTGCTGTTAACCTTCGAGGTAGGATTCTTATCCTCTCTGGGCTGCTAACAAACGGAATGAAAGGCTCCAGTACTAATGCGCTTGCTGCTGCTTTTGCAGTGAAGTCCAAGGCCTAAGATGGGGCTGCAAAAGGTTCTTATGGTCCCCCTCCTGTCTTGTTCCTAAATGCCTATGTTCTCTATGATTCTTAGGATTAAAGACCTTCCCAGATACTGTACTTACTATGATTATCTGCTGCCAGCCTTTGATCTCCTGCTATGCTAGCAAACATGCTTTTCTGCTCCTTGCCCTCGACCTCTGCTTGAAACCCGATTATGACACTTTGGTGCTTGCCCTGCCACCACTGCCTGTTTTTGAACACAAGCTTCTTTTAACGACCAGCCAGGGTATCTGCTGTCTTGTCTGCCCAGACCTCTTACTTCCGGGTCTCATGACCTAGGGCTTCCCTGCAGCCACGTCAGTCCTTTGTGGCTGCAGTAAAAACCAAGACTGCTCTTAGGTCTGTTGTTGTGCCTAAAGTGATGCTATACCCAGAAAGGAAGTTTATGTGGTCACCTTCCATCCCCAACCCAGTGCCCCAAAACAATCAGTGTTTCTTTGTTTACTAAATCCTTTACCCAATATTCATAACTACACTAACTGGATGCAGTTGACCATATTGCTCCCTAGCTGAGCAGCTCGGCCCCCTGGTGCTTTCCAACGATAATAAATTCAGCATTGGGGGTCAGCTTTATTAGTTATAACTGAAATCAATCAGAAAGCACTTCAACCTAACTGTCATTATGTGACAGTTTAGCTTGTAACTGAATTAAAGCAGGCCAAAAGTTTAAATAGAACTTTCAGAAAGAATTCCCACCACACTTTTCTGAACAATTGGCTAACACATACCATCGTTGTTCCAAAAGATGGACTCGGGTATCCCTACTTCCATATCATGGACTGCAGATTCCGCTCTGCAAGCGGTCAAATGGTTAAACACTTGCAGCGTGACATTACCTCAAGACTGCGGGTGGTTTCCATGGGAAGAGTGCGTCTGGGTGATATATTACAGCGGTCACAGGTCACAATACTGAATAGGCAGAGCTGGCAATTGAGGAAGCACTCATTCCTCCCTGTCAGCTACCAATAGTTCCCATATGCGAGATTATGAAGGGCATCCAGGGAAGCTAGAAAAAGTAAACCGCTTCCCAGGAAAAAGATGGTGGTGCCTAGTGTTTTTGGGAGGGGCAAATTAATTGGAGGAGACAGATTACATAAAAGTCACCTTTAAAGGAGCATCCACTTGAATTCTCACTGCTATAGGTGTGTATTGGACCAGACAACAGATTTTCTCAAAGTAAGACATTTAGTGACCATGTCATCCTGTGCTCTATACTCACAGAAGACCACAACTTTTCTCTGTACCCCGTGGGTGCCTCCAATAGGAAAGGTCTGCTAGGCTGTGAGTTTGCTTTTAAAGACTAAGTAAAGAGAAGTAACCATCCGCCTAGAGTGTATAAGACTCTAGGGCCAGTGCTCTACTAAATCAGGATGCCCCACAGAGTGAAACCCCTGAAATCACCCGTAATCTTACCAGGCGATCTTATGGAAGGTATTTCTAAATAGCTGGTGTAGGTACACGTGCGGCAAAGATCCAGAAAAACCTCGGGATTGAGAGACCACTCTCCGTGGTGAAAGGATCCTCTGCTCAGGGAATCCGCCTCCGTGTTTTCCACTCCTGGAATGTAGACTGCCGAAAGGCAAGGAACATTGCTCTCCACCCAGTGCAGGATCAGAGAGACTTCCCTGAGGGCACTCCTGCTGCGAGTCCCTCCTTGGTGATTTATGTAAGCTACTGCCGTTCGGTTGTCCGAACGAACCTGAACCGGACGACCCCATAAATGTGGGGTCAGCCGAGCCAGAACCAGTCGAACGGCTCTGAGCTCCAAGACATTGATGGGGGTGTGTGCCTCCTGGGGACCCCACACCCCGCTGAACTGATGACTCTTCCAATAACCTCCCCAGCCCGACAGGCTGGCATCCGTGGTAACCGTCTCCCAACAAGGGATCAGAAAGGATCTGCCCTTCACCAGATTGCTCGAGTCCAGCCACCACCGAAAGGACTGCTGAATCCTGGGAGACATCCTGAAAGTTTGATCCAATGACTGAGGGCACCTGTCCCAATACGTCAATAGGTGAAGTTGAAGAGATCTCATGTGAAACTGTACAAACGGCACCGCCTCGAAGGAGGATACCATCAAACCCACCAGTTTCATCCCCTGTCGGATAGAGGGACAAGGACTGTCCAGTAGAAGGCGGATCAGGCCCTGAATCCCCTGCACCTTGGACTGGGGCAGAAACACTCTGGCCCGAATGGTATCCAGATTCATGCCCAGAAATGAAATCACACGAGACGGGGAGAGAGAAGACTTGGTGCGGTTGATCACCCACCAGAACCTTTCCAGGGTCGACACCACCTGGTGGGTGTCCAGCTCCGCCTGATGGAGGGAAGAAGCTGATATCAACAGATCATCCAGATAAGGCACAATGCGAATGCCCTGAGATCTGAGCAGAGCCATTATGCCTGCCAAAACCTTGGTGAAGATCCTCGGTGCCGAGGTCAGACCGAAGGGAAGAGCTACAAACTGATAATGTTGATCCTCCACCACAAACCGGAGGAATCTCTGATGTGCCTGAAAAATCGGAACATGCAGATACGCATCCTTGATGTCTATGGATGTCATAAAATCCCCTTGGCGAAGGGAATTGATAGCCGAGCGCAGAGTCTCCATGCGGAACTTTTTGGCTCTGATAAATCTGTTGAGAACCTAGAATGGACCTAGAATGGGTCTCACCGAACCCTCCTTTTTGGGAACCGTGAAAGGTTGGAGTAGAAACCCCTGCCTCTCTCCGACAGAGGCACCGGGCATATAACCCCCATGTTCAGAAGGTTTTTTTACTGCTAACAGGAGCCCCTGTGCAGCCTGAGGGTCCGAGGGCACCCGAGACCTTAAGAATCTTGGGGGCGGCCAGTACTCGAACTCCAGTTTGTACCCGGAGGAGACCACTTCCAAGATCCAATTGTCTGTGACCTCCCAGGCTCAGACCTGGAAGAAGAGCCGCAGCCGTCCCCCCACCCTTGCGGGTGAGGGCGCCCCTTCATTGCTGAGCCGGTTTAACGGCAGGCTTGGGCTTGGAACCCGAGGCAGGCGCAGGACGTGCCCGACCTCTGCCTCTGTTCCAGGACGAGCCCCTGACACCTGAGAAGGCCAAACCTAGTCGCTCTGGCCCTTTGAAAGGAGTGAACGAGCCCGCCCCCCGAAAGGGGCGGTGCTGTTTCCTCTGCTGAGGTAACTTACCTCCTTTAGCCACAGCATCCAATTTATCTCCAAACAGCCGCGAACCCAAGAAGGGAGGAGCTGTGAGCGACTTCTTGGCCCCAACGTCCGCTGTCCACTGGCGGAGCCAGACCAATCTGCGCATAGCCACCAGTAAGGCTGAAGTCCTACTACACACGACAATAGAGTCTTCCATCGCAGCCATGATCCATGAACAATTCGCATTTCTTAAGGATAGCGATAACAGACCTGGTAGCAAGCGACACCAGGGCAGATGCACTAACAGGCCGCAGGGCCGAGCCCACGTTGCGATGCGTGGCACGCCATCTGATCAAGGCGCTTATCCTCGCCATCCTTAAGGGAAGTGGCGTCAGGGGTGTTCAGCACAGAAGAGTTGGTCAAACCTAAAACAGGTGCGTCGACCTCGGGAGGAGAAGACCAGCGCTTAACTGCCTCCACCGGAAAAGGATATTTCTTATCCCATCCCTGAGGCACACCAGGAAGCCGACTGGGCCTCTCCCATTCTCTAAGGATCAGCGCATCAAAAAGACCCTGGGTAGGGAATTCCAGACGGAGCTTGCAGGCCCCAAAAAATTCCCCCTTCTTAAGAGGGGGCGCCTCAGGCGGTTCAATATCCAACACCTCCAATAAATGTAACAAAACAGTAGCCCTATCTACGGCATCCCCCCAGCGCCTGCCCGACATTGGCATTCCCATACTGAACATAGTCAGCCTCTGTTTCCTGATACAATTCCCCCTCCTCTAACGGGGAATAATCTGACAAATCAGCAGACTCGTCGTCAACATCCCACAATGGCTGGGCCGACGACAAATGTCTCTTTTTAGCCTGGGCCTTCTTGCCCACCGTGCTAGCAATAATTTTCTCGATGCTGGCCAACCTAGCCCAAACATCAGAAAGCGACTCCCCACTGGTACCAATGACACTTGAGGTACAGATAAGGTGGGGAGGGGAAGGCGATGAAGCGGGAGGAGCCGACCCAGAAGGCTGGGCACCAGACTGCTGCGTTATGGCCTTTTGTGCGCATGGTATAGAGATCAGCACATTCTCCCCCGTAAGGGATACCCCACACATGGCCCGGATTGTCCCAGAGGGATCCCGAGCCCAGTATCCTGCGGAGCCTCCATATGGTGAATTTTTGTGGTCAGTCGCAAGACCACAGGGAATTACACATAAGCAACCCGGGATGCCCCTTAAAAGTCCCGGTGTGAGGATTTTAGGTGGACAATTTTACACTAGGGACCCCAGGACCAGGAGGGACCCCTTAATATGCACATATACAGGGCAACCTGTAACACACAAAACAAGCAACATAAGTGCAGAGCTGTGTAAAAATGGCCATAACCTTACATTGTAAAAGACCACAGCATTTGATCTTGCAGCCACACAATATGTATATACATGTATATATATTAACCATATCCCAGCCAGACAGTGTATTTAACACACACACACACACACACACACACACACACACACACGCTCTAGACCAGTGGGGGCCCCCGCTAAAGAGGAGCCCCCACACACACACAAGCTAAGGAAGTGGCCATCGGGCCCTTACCACACTGATCTGCTATGCGGCCTGCTCAAGAAGATGGCCCCCACGAAGCCTCATTCATGAGAGCAGGGGGAGGGCAGGCCAGCGCAGAACGCACGTTTGCAGAGGCCACGCCCCCCTCCCAGCAACGCGGACCCCTAGAAACGAGCACAGCAATCGCGCCAAAGAAGGAGACGGGGCTACCGCGGCAGCTCCGAGAGCCAGGCCTCGCCCCCTTCCCGAACGCAGCCTGAGGGTGAGAAGCTCCCCCAGGCTGCCACTAGTCCCTGATATGCCAGTAAAGGCAGTCTGATACTCACACACACACAGTAAAAACACTAAGCACACAGGGACACAAGCTGGGGAAAACGAAATATCGAGGCCAGGCCAGGCCAGGCAACCCCCCCTGGAGGGGAATAAGGGACCCGGAAGGGGGGGAACCCTGCCAGAAGCCGGCCATAAGCCTAGAGGGACGGGGCATCCCACACCAGGATCACTAAGAAACCTGGATAACCGCCTACCCCATAGTGAGGTCTCACGGTGGAGCAGTGCTCCTGCTGCACCCATAGGGTGCTCCTACCTTCACCAGGACCCGCAGCCTAAGCTGGGAGGCTCAATATAGGGCAATTTAGAAGGGTCCTCGCAGTAATAGGGACAATAGAAGGCCGGGCGCGAGCCCGGCTTACCTGTAAGTAAAGAAGTCTTCATCTTCTGTCTTGTCGCCTTCCCTGCAGAGAAGGAACTGGGGAATTGGTGGGAGGTCCCAGGTATATATGGACCGGGAGGGGCTTTCTTTTTTGCATATTCATCTCTGCAGAAGTTCGCCCTCTACTGGAGATTACCCAGATGTCATGAAAACCAAAGTGGAGTGTATGGCACACTTAGAATATGTAAGTTTTTCAATAAAATCATAATGCATGCAAAAGCCCCATTCCTCGCGGTTACAAAGGTACCACCATATGTTTTGATATACACCCTTTCCTGCCCAAACTGAAACAGCGCTTTAGGAGATATTCAAATAAAAAACTACTATACGCACCTTGCAGTTTTTCAAAAAAATGTATATTCAAAATACCCCCAACAAACTACATATTCTCTGGAATTACACACTTCAGGCTTTCTAGTCATAACAGGCTTGTTGTGGTTGTCGCAGTTTACTGGACACAAACCCTTGAGGAATTCATTGGTTGCACAGGTTTTCCTTAAAAAAAAAAGGCAGAATAAAAAACACATTTTCCTACAATATCAATATACAAACAGGAAGAACTAGTTAAAAACACTGAGTCTACTTGAGATTTTTCACCATTTTGCGCTATGTTTAACTGTGATATTAGCAGATATTTCCAGGAAATGTATATATTGTTTTTTCATTTGGACTTTAAATTAAAATTTATTGTTTTGTATGTAATTTTTTCAAGAAAATCATATTGCATGGGAAAGCCCCTTTCCTCCCGATTACAACAGTATCATATATGTATTACTAGCCCCCCTGTTCCTGCCCAGGAGACCCCAAACTGAAAAGAGCACTTTATGACATTTTTAAATACAATACAAATACTATCCAGACAATAAAGGGTCTGGATAATAGTTGCTTGGTACCCCTTACCAGTTCAGAAAGGGTTAAATGTAAAAAAAGACTCCACACAGCAAAAAAGTAATTTATTAAAAATAAGACATTTTTTTTTACTTTCCTTCACTCCAACACTGCTCTGTGTCCCGCGCCGATCGCCACCCAGCGCCTTCACTGACAGTCGTAGTAATTTGCAGAAGCCAGACGGGGAACAGGGGACTCCGTCTTCCAATGGCAGAAGCAGCTTTTTATACCAGAAGGAGTAAGATCATCATCATCTTGTTTCTCCTATAAAAGCTGCTCCCTGTGGTGGCCGACACGGCAACATAAACCAGGACACGGGGCAAACAACGGGCATTCTCTACAGGCATTGGAAGTTTGCCAGGGGAGGAGGAGACTCCAGGTGCAGGATTCAGATGTAAGCCTCCCCCCCCTCGCTACACAGGGAAAATGGCAAGAACATAGATTATAAGTGCTTGTCACTTAACAGTAGGGGAAGCTAGCAATTAGAGTCTACAGGCTTAGCATTTAAAGGGTTAACACAGTCAAACAACATTATTATGACTTATTTCTCCATTTGAAATCAGCAGCGTGTAGAGGCAAGGGGAAAGTCAAACGTGGCAAGCTGTCTTGGTGGGTATCTAGAATGTAAGATAGGCGGTTTGAGCATATATTGGCTTTCAGCCAAGGGTGGCAGTATTTCTGAATCTGGCCCGTCTCTGAATCACTTGCATGTTCCTGCAGTAAATAGGATTGTGAGCAGAAAAATGGCCCCACTCCTAATAAGCAACATGGAAACTTCAGAGCTGCACCACGTGTCATGATGTGAAAGGTGAAATTTGGCTACAAAGGTGTACAAGGGTGGACCGACATATTACAGCGGAGAAGCCCATGTCCATAATGTTATAGATATAGATATAGTTCAGTGAAATCTGCTGCACATGAGGCTCTGAAGCACCCTGCTAACGAAGCTGAATCTGAAGAATAGGCTTAATGATCTATTATATTCATACATACCAATTGTCATCCCTGGGGAGGATGGGATCTTCCAACAAGAAAATGTGACATGGCACATGGGTAGAAATGTCTGGCACTTGAAAGAGAATATCCAAGACTTCCATGTACTACCCTTGGCCTGCAATTAAGCATCTGCTAAAGAATTCGGAGACAACCTACCAACACTTTACTGAATCACTGCCAGCACATAGCAGATATCAGTTTGTGGTCATAATTTTACTCAACTGTGTATTTTCTTTAGGTAAACGTGAGGTAAACTGCACCAAACGACATTAATAAGCCTCTCTGCAAAGAAAACATATAAAAAAATATAGCCCACACAAATGATTCTTCTGTCATATTTTAGTAGTCATATTTATTAGCACCAGCTTCTTTATTATTATCCCAATTCTTAGTGCTTCCTCACTACGGTGATGTAAGCAATGCCCCAAGCAATGAAGCAGAAGATTCAGTTGTCAAATTTAATAGTATTTTATATATTTCACTTTATCAAGTTTACACACTGCACCTACACCAGTACTTTTTGAACACTTTCGAAGAACAGTATAATATGTTTTGTTTAAAACAAGAGAAGACATTTGTAGCAGTTATGTGCAGAAAATCAGGTTATGTTTTAGGATATAACTTTTATAGTAGCCAGCATTAGTACAGAAACTAAGAAAAAAGATATACAAAATAAACCAAACTTTTTATATATATTTACACAAACCAGTGCCTCTTAGTGTAACTTGCTTACACCTCAAACATATTTGTCACTAACGCAACAGACGTCCGTAAAACAAGAAACAAGTATAAATTAAAAAATAAAACAAAGATACAAGGTGCCATTGCATCTGTATCTGACTTTTACACCATGTTGTAAAATTCAAAGGAATGACACATACTTCTTGATTAGCACCTTACGTGCAGACACCTATAAAGGAACAGTATTCAGGAAAGACAAAATAAATGTTTAAATGAAGCAAGAGCCTTTTCTGTATTCTGGCGTTTCAGTGCAGCAGAATTTTTTTTGCATTTATAGGCTCATAAAGTACATTGCGGCATTTGCAAAAGTCAATACAAAAGCAAAAAAGGGGCAAAATAAGTCTCATGTAGTAAACAGCGTACACTTTTAAATAGGTCCCCCAACCTCCTTGACACAGCAGCTGCTGAATGGCTGACTCAGGGGTCCCAGCTCCACGACAGCTGTAGGAAAAAGCAGGGCTGCCATGGTTATCAGATGAGGAGCACAATGGCAAGGAGGCTAGAGGTCCTTTTTAAAAAAGAATAGTAGTCTACAGTGAGCAAGTCAGAGCCCAGCATTTTTTAGTTTTCTTGAAGTTAGAAATCAGAATTTAGCTCTCTGAATATCACAGTGAATGGACTTATTAAGTGATAAGTTGACAATAAACTATAGGACAAATTATTTCTTTATAGAACATTAAAATAAATACTTGCCAGCTAAACAGACTATTGAAAGCTTATCTCCAACCCTATGTGTTACTCTGAATCAAACTTTTACACAATGGGGTCAATTCCGTAAGAGCTGAAAAAAATTCTTGGTAGTAAAACATACACATTAGGTGAAAAAGATGTCACTGTAGCTGAATCACCAGGAAAAACAATGAAAGTCAATGGTACTTTTTACTACAGTGTTACCAAAAATCACTTTTCTTAGGAGTAAAAAGTGCCATTGCCTTCCTAGCTAGTGATTCAGCAACAGTGACATTCTCAGGCTTTTTCCACCTAAGGTGAATTAACTACAAAGGGAATTTTATTCAACTCTTGACAAGACCCCGATGTCTTGATAATTAATGATTAACTGGAACCCAACATATGCTACAAGTTAATATTCGGTTAGAAAGCTTAAACGGATAAACATAGAATGTTAGAAAGACAAACAATAAATGTTTTAAATCCAAAGCCTTAGGAATAGGAAGTGCATAAAGCCTCTTTCAGAGTTGAAAAAAATTGGCAAACTAGCGGATTGCAGGCTTTTTTTAAGGACATCTGAATAGTTGTCTATGAACATTCAGAACTGGTTGGTAACTTTGCAAAGGAAGCTGGGGCACACAGAAATAACTTTGTACATCTAAACAGTTTTAGACAAATGCTTCTTAGCAGCAAATGAACAACTGCTTATATAACAAACAGTATAATAAGACTGAGTTATTTAGCTTCTTGATATAACAGTCAACTGGATTAGCCACTGAACTGGCAAGAAAGACCCATTTGTTATGTAATAAATGGTTTGATATATAGACTAGTGCACTTCACTTTAGACTCATTTTAGCATGAGTCTATACACTTACTTTGCGTTTCTTCTTCTACACTTGATTATAAGAACTGGTACACCCCTGGGCCTCACACTGTATACATCCAATCTGCCCATCTCAAGATAAATACTCAGTGACTTCTGTTAAAGGCTTTTAGCCTTGTGATTAACAAATGTGCACTGGTGTAGTCTGCAATCGATTGGTTTCATTAATGCATTTCCGAGTCTGTAGACAGTAACTGTTTACAAATTGCTTTAGCATGTAAAAGAATGTGACAGCATTCTAAAACAATGATTGTAATAATTGGAAAAATTATTTTCTCAGCTAGCCACCAAGCGAATATGATAATGATTATCACTGTGCACAACTGGCCACAGTCACCTGATTTTCCATTTCAGCATCTCGTAGAACCTGGTTACACGCCCTTGACTTCAGTGTGGATGATAATTAAAGAAAAAGGGGACTGACTGTAACCAAGCAAATCATGGAGGGTGTGAAGAACAAAGACTCAGACAAGAGTACAATTCCACCTTCCTAATTTCAGTTAGTGTCAACATTACAAGGACTGTGAGAGTAAGTTATCAAGGGCCATAGATGTTTACTCATACATGTGACTGACAACAACTGACCTACTACTTGCCATGCTGCGATCCTGGTCCTTTAAATACAGGCAAACCAAAATGTCTAGCCAAGGAAGGCAACAGAAGGCATTATGTTTTTATACATATTTTTAAAGTATCTAGCTGTTAAGAGGTCTCTTTTCCTTGTACTCCAGTGGCTGTTTTTATAGAACTGATGGTCCTGTTAAACCAAGTCTTCTTTGCTGCTTGCACTTCATTGAGGGCAAGGCCAAGATGGTGCTCCAGATCCTGGAATAGAAACATATATTGGTTACTTTTAATCTAGACATACAACAAACTTGTCTCAGTGCCCCTGGTACAAAGCCAATGAGCAAAGGATGGCGGTGAGTTCAATCCTTTATTAGTGTTATTTGTGTATTACAGTAGAAGAACATTGAATAATAGTGAATAGAGAAGATATCAATGGCTTGGGGGAGGGGGTTGATCTCATCGGTATGCTTCTAGTTAGGCATGCACCCATAAAGGCATTTAGAAAGCCTGGTGCAAGCATGCATGCAGCTAGAGGCAAAGCAAGGGATGCAGCAGCAGCAGCGCTCCTGCGCATGGGTTGTGGGAACTAAGGTCCTGGGGCATATACACAGTGAGGAGTCCAAAATCCTGCCAAAAATAAATACCCAAGAATGTTAATTTATGGGTATTGTGCTACGGTGGTATTCAGATTTGGGATGTTTGAACCCCCCCCCCCCTTACCTCTCAAGCAATCCAGTAGTGTGTGTGCAGGTTCTTCTATGCTCTGTATGCTAATGAGTGGCATAGAACACTAAATGAAATGCAGCCACTTCCCTTGGGCTTTGCATAAGTGCACATTTAGATACGCCTGGACTGGGTATCAAGCTGGAAGGATGCTGGGGAAACTGTCACGGGCCACACATGAACTGGGTAAGATTCTGGCCAAACCAGGTGGTTTCACATTTCCACAGACAGATCACCGGCTCTAGAATGTTATACACTCTATGGGCCTGATTTATCAAGCACTTCTGCCAGACAGTGCCACGTCAGTGCAAATCAGATTAATAAAAAGAAGAATTAAATCGTTTTTTTCACACATACGCATGTTTCTGCACTACAAGAAGCACATCTACTAAAACCTTAGCAGTGCAGCAACATGCTGAAAAATGTATAAATCACATTTTTGCACTACTCTAATTTGCACTGAAATGGCATTGTCTGGCAGAAGTGCTTGATAAATCAGGCCCTAAGCCAAGAATTGTGCTTTTTTAAGGATAGCTGGTGTTTTAACCTGTGTTTGTCTGTGTTAGTCTTATGTCTAGTCCATGTGGGTCCTCAAACCTTCTCTGTGTTGTTAGTGTGGTGTTTTACAACCACACTCAGATGTTCCTCATTGTCTCCTTTGTTTACCATGTATAAGACTAAATGTCACCATGGTGGCCTGCTTGGCTGCCCCATCAGAGCATCCAGATTTAGGATGCCACACTGAGTGAACCCCCACAGACAGCCCCAAAAAAGGATTTCAGCCCACCTTTACTGATAGATTACCTGTATTTTACACTCTGCTTCTACCAGTTGAAGTTTGGTTTGAGCCAGTTCTAATTCCATTTCCCGCAGCTGGTTCTTTAGGGTTTCCTTTTCTTCATCAGTGCTTTCTTCTGTAGAGTTGTCCTTTGTAACAGTGAGCAACTTAACTTTTCCCTCTGTGTTAAAGAACTCTCTGCAGCGTTCACAACCATCAACTTTTTGCTTTGGAAAGGAAGAAGATGGGGTGGAAATTTAAAAGCAATTTTACAATGCCAGCAGCAATTCACAAAAGAGCTAAACACATCTGAGGGTTGCTTTATATGCAAAAGCTAAATATTTGCAAGGCTGAAAAGCCCCTCATATCTATCCCCTTTGGTAATTACAGTTAAGTGATGGGCTACTGACACACCATAACTGGGGGTCTCACACGACGGGCATCCCTATTTGGGATGCCCCTGGGACACGGAATCAAACCAGGGATAGTCAAAATCCTGGGTTTTATTCCGCTTTAAGACCTGTCCTGCCTAAGAAGAAGTCTAGTGACTCAAGGACCCTGTCTCAGAGGAAGGATTTTATGGGGAATATTAAAGTACCAAGGGAAGCAGAGGAATAGGCAGATAGATACCCATGTTGAAATGGAAGGGGTGTGGAAATCCACATGCCTCTCAATTGTATGCATGAGGGTGTATATATATATATATATACACACACACACACACACAGTTAAAATGGTGTTTTTTAGAGATTTTGTGTCAAAACTAACTGATGATTGGAACGGTTCATAACTCTCTCCACCCTTGCCAAAATTCTGATTGGTGTTTCTTTGCTGATGAGCATTGTTGGCTTTTCTCCAAACACATCGTTTTGAATTCTGACCTAAAAAGGGCCACTTTGGTCTCATCAGACCATAATATATTTCCCACATGATTCTGGCAAACTTGATGGCTTTGACAAAACATAGCCAGGCTTAGATGTTTTTTATTTGTAAGAAAAGCCGCCTGTCTTGCCACTTTAACCCACAGCCTAGACATATAAAGGAATACAAAACATTGTTGTTAGAGGCAGTACGCAACAAGTAATTGAGATAAAGGGCACATGTAGACCCAGAAGCATGGCCAAGACAGATGGCCACAAAAATTACTGTATTTTTCGCCCTATAAGACGCAGGATTTGGAGGAGGAAAATAAGAAAAAAAAAATATTCCAAACTAAATGCTGTGCTAAAACATCCCATTACAGGCAATGTGGCATCCCCCCTCTCATTCCCCACATCCAGTGTGGCATTCCCACCCTTTCCTTCCCATAGGCAGTGTGTCATCCCCCCCTCCCATTCCCCAAAGGCAGTGTAGCATTCCCCCCTCCCATTCCCATAGGCAGTGTGGCAATCCCCCCTCCCATTCCCATAGGCAGTGTGGCAATCCCCCCATCCCATTCCCCATATAAGCAGTGTGGCATCCGCCCCTCCCATTTCCCATAGGCAGTGTGGCATTCCCCCCTCCCATTCCCATAGGCAGTGTCCCAATCCCCCCATCCCATTCCCCATATAAGCAGTGTGGCACCCCCCCCCCCCATTTCCCATAGGCAGTGTGGCATTCCCCCCTCCCACTCTCATAGGTAGTGTGGCATTCCCCCCTCCCATCCCCACAGGCAGGGTGGCAACCCCCCATCCCATTCCCATAGAAAGTGTGGCATTCCTCCCTTCACCCAAAAGGAAGTGGCGGTGCAGGAAGTCAGAGCGGCAACACAGCGCCCCCACTCTGGCCTCCGGCACGCCACTGCCTTTCGTTTGTCAGAGAGCGCTGATACAAACACTTGTGTGTCAGTGCCCTCTGGCCCGAGCGACGGTGTTGGAGCTGGAAGCCAGAGGGCCGGAGTGCGCTGACACACGAGTGTTTGGTGGAAGAGCTGGAAGCCAGAGAGGGGACGTTGTCCTCCAACTCTGCCACCGCCGCTTGGGCCAGAGCGCACTGACACACGAGAGGCAGTGGCACGTCAGAAGCCAGACCGCTCTGACTTCCACCACTGCACCTCAGATGTCAGTGAGCGCTGACACAAACACCCAAGTTTCGGCTAGAGAGGCAGTGGCGGCAACAGAGTGGGGGACAGCGGGCACGTAATGTATATTGTTTTTTCACTCTTTTTTACATTCGCTCAATTTGACGCACTGACATTTTCACCCCACTTTTGGGGAAAAAATAGTGTGTCATAATATAGGGTGAAAAATACGGTAATCCCAAAAGCATGGGCAATTTCCTCTGCAAAATATCAAAATTACATTTGTGGTTTGGTTTCTGATCCACCCCCCCCCCCCCCAAAGAAAAAGAAAAGGAGGTAATCTACTTTTGTTTTCCGCACAGGATTGGTCAATTTCAAAGGGTTGTTGCCATGCCCTCTCCATTCACAGACATCAGCACACCCCCTCCATTGCAGTGAAAAGTTAATTTACCTATTGCTGTGTATGTCCCAAAAGGGGCTCTAATAGAATAGAACTGGAGTTAGGACTGCACCTATGCAAAGGCACTACATGTCAGAGACAAATTATAGGATTGTTTGCAAGCTAAAGGGGTTTTGTGCCGTGGCTCCTTTAAGATGTGTACAGAATGGACAGAACTGACAGAATATTCATACATGGAATCCTAATTTTGCGGGGAAGCACTCATGGCGCTACTTAAAGTGCTATAGCAGCAAAGGTAATTGTTACACCATTGCATAGGGGTGCAATTGCCACTGTCCTAAATGATTGGCCGAGTTTAGATTTACAGTTTCACCTCATAATTTCTCTTCTGAAAAAAGTGGGTGTGGCTCTTGGAGCTGTGATCCTGCATAAAAATCAGAATAATGGGCAGGGTCTGTAAGATTCCCTCAACTTGCGTAAGACACCCCGGCTGTGCTTCTCTCCCCTGGCACAGGGCGGGAGGAGAGGGGCACCGTGCTGATCTCTACCGCCACTGGCCTGCAACATCCAGGAAGGCAGAGGGAATGGGATGGGATTCCAGCCCCCCTTTGCCACCTGATTGGAGGACTGGATGTGAGATGTGGGGGATTTTCCCTAGGAAATCGATGCCTGTTGTTTAGCCACAGCAATGTTTAGAAGCTGAAGACCAGCGCTGTGACATACGTCAAAAGGTAAGCGCTGGATTCAGCCGGGGAGAGTACGTGATCTCTTTGTTTGGTAGAGGTCAGTCGTAGTTTCCTAAAAGTTGGCAGGGTAAGGTAACCATTATAATCGTAATGTACTTGCTGACAAAAAAAACACACTCACTTTATGCAACAAAAGTTGCATATTCTAATTTGCACTTGATTGTTATACTATACAGTGCAATCAGACAAACACATACAATAGGCCTACAATGGTATTTAATGATTGAAAAGAAAAAAAAAACATAATGACAGCTCATTAATCAAGCCCTTATTGCTTTACTTAGGTCCAAAGCACTTAAAATGGCATAAAATTCCTGATGTAAGCAATACTGTATATTACTCTTACTAAATCAAAGACAAACAAGATGCCTTATATAAGGTGATCAGCTTAATTGCATATTCTCGGGAGTATTTCCAGGATTTGGAATAGGCCTTTTTAGTTTAGTTTTAATTCTTTTCATTTTTAGTTTTTTTTTTTGCTGTTTGTATTTAAAGGTTACAATCCACTCCTGTGGTTCAAAGAGAGAAAAAAATTACCCGGATTTTCTCAATTTCTGCTTTATTTGACGTTTGTTGCTTTTCGAGTCGATCGCTCAGTTGGGAACATATCTGAAAATAAACAGGAGTTAGAGTTAGAAAGTATTCTGCTTTTTAGAGTTCCAGCTAGAAGAAGAACATATGATTGTAAGCTTCTTAAACCAGAACACCCGTTTTTAATTTGGTGGGTGTTGGTCCCTCAGACAGATAATAAGAACAAGCTTGGGGGGCATGCAGAATGCTGGAGCCCCCCAAAACACCCGATAACCTTACCTTCACTTTGGTAAAGGAGTCCCACGATTGGCTGCCGGCACGTACGTGAGCGGGGTGTTCCGGCGGCCCGCGCTGAGGACGCGACCATGGTCCACGTGACTCAATAGATAGCCCTGTTTAATTGGATGCGTTTGCACCCAGGATGCAGCAGGCAGGACCTTTTGCGGCCACTTTTTACTCCTCTCTGCCACACCTGAGAGATGTCAATGAGGCCGCATAGGTCTCATTGATGGATTTTTTGCGGTAGTGCAGAATCTGTCGCAAACGCAAAAACAGGTGTGAATGAAGGCTAAACCGTCCGAAAAGCTAAAACAGGAAGTACACTTCTCTACCTCTGGGATCCAAATTCAATCTAATGCGGCTTCAGTCAACTTTACAGCCACATCCAACCTCACCTCTGCTGTGTGCACCCCTGCAGGCCTGATGAGATGGCGATGAAAGTGCACACACCAAGGATTCCATTACAAAGCAAAGCACTCTGCTCAATTCTGCATTTAATAACCACGGGATCCCATAAGTAGGTGACTATGCTGCAGGGGCATTTTACACTGCATGGCATCCCTAAACGGACTAGAAGTCACTGTAGCAGACCAAAAGTCTGTCCAGATGTTGGTCCTCTTTTACTGCCAGCCTACCTAGAGATTTTGCCAAGAAAACTTTAATTTTTGCAGGAATTTTGGCAGAGTCTGGGTTATAACATGAAATGTCTTGTTTGTAATTTGTCTTTTCGTAATATGTTTTGTGTGAAATATGTAAACAAAATATTTTGATTTTTAAAGAAGATCGAAGATGTCGAAGTCTTATTCCTCCTGATTACAACAGCACCACATTTATCAGTAGATACCCGCTCCTGTCAAGGAGAACCCCAAACTGAAAAGAGCATTTTATGACATTTTCAAATAAAATGTTGTCAATGGGGAGCGCACGATGCCACATAACCTGCGGCATGCACACTTCCAGGGATGTGGCAGTGCGTGCTTCCCAAGTCAATGAAAGCCATTTGCCGGCACACAGCTCTAACTGGATGCGAGCCCGCACATGCGCCTTTGGAATGAGAAAAAGGCGAGCGAATAGCAGCATTTGGGAGGGGGGTCCACACAGTGGGGCATCCCAATTCGGGATACCCCAGGAGGAACAAAAAAAAGTGGAAAATTTGAATTCCCAGGTTTTGTTCCATTGTAATATTGCCCTTGATCCACTGTGGCATGCGCAGGAGTTCTGGGGTATCTACCTTAAGTGGGCTCTAGGACTACCAGCCTTTGCAGATGACATTCTGCTGTGTTTAGCTAGCTCACATATATTTTAAAAATATATAAAGAATGATAAATGTGGCCACTGGTCCCCCCCCCCCATAACCTCCAGAAACAAAATGACACCCATTTCCCATTATTGCAGGGGGGGGGGGGGGGGTACTGTCTACTATCGTATACAGGAATATCTTCTTAAAATAACTTTTATCTAAAATACTTTATGCCCTATAGTCCCTACCCACCCTGATAACATCTTATAGCCTGGCAAGGACAAACATAATTTTGGATTTTATTTGGGGAAAGAAACATAGTACAATTACATTAGTCAAGGGAAATGGAATTAGACATTTTCCATGTATTGAAACATAAAATCTGAGCATCCTGTAGACTATCATCCTGTTCCACTTTCACAGAATGTCTAGTAGGTCTAGTACTGTGCAAATTGCAACAAACTTGTTAGACATTAACATTAAACCTAACAGTTTTGTACACTAATGGAAGGGCACAATTTGGAGAAGGTTAACACCTGTACATACTGTCTCAATGAGGCCTGGTGACTGTGTTCAGAGTCATGCCTAAAAAAATATGTGACGTTTCCTTTATTTTCTACCTTTTTCCATAAGCAACATGACCCTGTGGAATGGGGGCACCCTCACTAATTATTAATCCAGATGCAATGTGAATCCCCTTCCTATGAAGGATCACTATCACTGCCTGCACATTGGTAAATACACTTGGAGCGGTAAATTCTAAGGTCACAAACCTATAGGCCTACAGCAAACCTTAGAGATACTTCTGGTGAGCAGGAAAGATGGGGATGAAGAAACAAGGGGATATGCATCGTCGATGCATGGCTGTGCCTGCTGTTAAGAAATATGGGTAAAACCTGTTAATCTTGCTCTGTATGTGCCATGTAATTACTTTTTTTGTTTTCTTAAACTCTTGTTTAAAGAAAGAGTTTGTTACATTATACCCTTGATTGGGTTAGATTTTTGCCTCTTTTAACTCACTGCATTAAAGTGGACTGAAACCCAGCTGGATCGGCCCTGGAATCTATAAGATTCCCGGGCTGATCCATTCTCTCCCTGGGATTAAGGTAAGTGTAGCAGACGACCTGGGGGGGGTTTCACACAGCGGGGCATCCCAATTTGGGATGCCCCACTGTGTGAAACCCGCCAGGTCGTCCGCTACACTTACCTTAATCCCGGTCCAACGGTGCATGCGCGGGCAGCGGCTGCATCCCCGCTATCCCTGTTAGAGGGAAGCGCGAGATGCGTCCGCCAGCGCACTCGGAGGCCGGTGAGCTTAGACGTCAGGTTAGACGTCCATAGCTCAGCGGCTCCGAGCGTGCTGATTGGACGAGCGACCTCGCATGCACCGTAGGACTGCGGTGAGGTCAGTTGATCCGGGAGATCTGGGGGGTTTTACGTAGACTGTCTTTTGGTCCACTCTAAGCATAACACGTTTTCAAAATGCATCAGGCTTGTTTAGATGTTCTTTTGCAAACTTCTGATGCTGAATTTTGTGTTGAGGTGCAAAGATATGCTTGAGGAATAAAAAGCATAGATGTTGAATGAAAAGGACACCTCTCCACTGATAAAGACTGTACTGGTCGCACCGGCATGTCTGGCAGCAATATGTTGGACAAGCATGTCAGCTTGTATTTGCAGCTTCCATTGGCACCATTCCCCACCATTGAGTGTTGTGCTGGAAGGTTTGTGACTAGGTTCAGCTGACTTGCTGAATGCTACACTGCTCCAGACACCCTCCTACTTCATGCAATGGGAGCTGTTCCGCCCAGCAGCACAGCCCATTGACTAGCATTCTGTGAACAAGCAGAAAATAAATATCCCAGATTCTTCTAAAATATCTTTATAGAATATGTGATTCTGTACATCTTCGCTAGACAATTCTTCTGGCAATTCACTGCACAGGACTAATTCCACCGGTCAAGTGCCGGCACCCACGTGACCACAGCAGCCAGTCACAGCAGTGGATTTCTCTGAGGGACAGGGGGGAAAGATAAGATTTCTCCCTTTGTCACCATTAATGTGCAGGGAGCATCTGTAATGGTCCCATAAAAGTGTGAAAAACGGGTGTTCCAGTTTTTGGAATAGACAGTTAAACAAAAGCAACATACAGTATATATTATATACATAAAAGTTACTTAAACTTTGCCATTTAAACTTGTGTTTGTTTTTTTAGTCAAAACTGGCTTCATGTAATTTATTCATGTTACCTGTTTGTAATCTCCAATAATTGAACTGTTTTTCTTAATTTCAGACTCTGCTTTATCAAGTTCTCGGCGGCACATTTCTTTAAGCTGTAAAATATACAAATTTTAAAAAGGATGCACTCTGACCCACTATCCCCATAATATATATAAAATAAACATTGTATATATTTATCCCATAGTGATCCATTTGCATACTAGTTCCTGACCTGTGCAGACTCCTCTTCTAAGCGTCGCTTCTCCTCCTCTGCATCAATGAGCTTTTGCTTAGTCAACAACAACTCCTTATTCAGAGCATCTGCCTTTTCCTCTGCCTGTAAAATAAGTGTTAGGTGTAGTTAATATATAATATAGTGACTCTAACAATTATTAGGAACAAACTGCTATAGCTATAGCTGCGGAAAATAAGCATCATATTGAGATACCCTTTTTAGCTAATGTAGCCATTGCTCTTTTGGTTTAAAGCGGTCCTTCACTCTGAATAAGAGTCTATCTTATATGTTTCCCACACCCTGTACATACAGATTGTCCACATTAAAAATCACCCTACCTGCATCTACTGCATGTTATGAGCCTTTAAACATCCAAGATGGCGGCTCATGGAACGTCAGGCAACCTGCAAACAGGAAGCGCCTTCTGACTGTGCTGCTCTGCATTCTGGGATTGATGACCTTTTCCTGACCCCAGCTCTGCTCTGTCTGAGCAAAGCACAGCTATAACCTGCCCCCTGCACTTTATTCCACTCTCCTCTCCTCAGTAAACGTGATGCTTCTGAGTCAAGATGGCGGCGCCCGTATCCTAAAGTCCTGAACAGAGTTGCAGCCCAGTGGGGAAAAGAATAAGTAAGTGACTAAAAACTTAAAATATATTAATTTAGATGCTGGGGAATAGTTTTTTAAGTAATTGGGCTTTTCCTGAAATCAGGCTGCAGTTCCGGTTTAAGTGTTTTTATTATTGAATAAAAAGAAAAAGGTACAAATCGGCTTTGGAGAATACATCTATAGACATCTGAATATTTGTCAGGTGCATTAGAATAACAATACATTGGTGTTGAAGAACTGGTCAGTGTAAATTGAAGTATTTATTGGCTATGTTTATTACCAGTTAGAATGTAATGTTGTATAAGAAAGAGGGGTTGATTTTCTCTCTTATTTAACAAATCAAATGGCAAATTTGTCAACTGACTGCTCATCTGTGGGCTATTAACAATATGTCTTTACCATATTGATACAACAAACAGTAGGCTGTGTTTACCTGTAGTTAGCAGATAAAGTTGCAGTCTCTGTTCCATTTGCAGCTCAAGTGCACAGTCCAGGTAGGTGTGAGGGTAGCCAAACTTAAACAGAAACAGCAACTGTATAGCTTGACCGCAGAGACTATGGGGTCGATTCAGAGCCTTAAGAGAATTCGCACTCCTTTTTTAGGATAGAAAACCATTGACCTTCATTGTCTACCAGGTGTAAATTCTCACCTTGCTCTAAATCTACCCCAAGGTAGACAATGAAAGTGCCTCTGCAAGTTTATTTTCAATGTTATTGTTTTTAGGTTTGTGACAAGGCCTGTTGCCTTATAATGTGGTTGCAGCGCCCTCCGATAGCCTGACTATCCCCGCATCCCCTCAGTCATACCATCCTGGTAAGGAACCAACCTGCAGCACAAATGTAAAAGTTTGACCCTTTGCCAGTTTTAAATTATTAAAGGTTAAACTTCCATGCAAACTACTTTAAATAGGGCACTACTTGAAAGTTGCAATACTGTTTTAAAATACACCTGTTATGAAATCTGCAGCTCTTTCATAGCCACCATTTTGTTACTATTTGGTCCTATTCCCCTGGCATATTTGTATGAACATTTTTCAGGGAAGACTCCCTTTTTGTCAGGTTTTTGGTACTCTTCCTTATTGTTTTCCCCTTTTGGAATAAAACATTTGTGTTAGGATTGTGCCTGCATACCTGTGATTTATTTATGCTGTTTCCATGTTTCTCATATTCCTCTGACTCTGTCTTGGTAAAACCAGAGTGGATTTCTTGCCCTATAGTAAAACTCTCAATATCCTTTCTGACTACAACTCCCACAATCTTTCCACTGTAGCAGGTGAAATTCATTGGAAGCTTTGGCTAAATCACACAGCAGCAATCATCTCTCCAGCTGAGAATACTAAAACACATCATTTTCCTCCCAGCTGAAGAGGTTGAATTAAAGCAGAAGGGGTTAATACTCTTGTTTCTGCCTCAGCCAATCAGATGATTAGCAAGCCGGAATCAGAAAGTGTCTGCTCTGTACTTTTAACATACCACTTTCATGTACATTGCCAAGGTAAACACATTGTTGCTAGGGAGAACGGTTTTCTTTTATAAGTTGCAAACAAATAGGAAACCAAAAAAATTAACTGATTAGCTTGGCACATTGATTACATTATACAGCCACACAATAATGGAAAATTCACTTTCCCATGTGTTGTTTCTTTGTGCAGCAGCATCCGGAATTAGGATGCCCTGCTTAGTGCTGTGTGTAAGCTGGAACTAGCCAACAGTAGTAGCAGCTTAACAGATGGTGTACATACACTAAAAAAAAAAATCGGTTAGAGTTGGACTTGTTACAAAGCATTTATTTACAACCAACTTTTACCAAATGTATTATATGTTGCCTGCCTTTTGACAAAAGCTACTTTTAATTTAATAGAATCCATGTTAAAGCATCCTAGAGACTGAAGATCTGAAGCACATTATTGATCTATGGACCTTTGAAAAATGTCTCATATGCCTTGTAAAGTTAATTAGCAGACCAACACCTCGACCTGGATTCATGTTTTCCTTTGCTGCTTTTCTTTACACTGGCTTTCTGTTGCTATGGAAACAAATGCCACTGTTACTTGTAAAGAAGCAAGACTGGTATCAGCAGCTTTGGAATCTGCTTTTATTCATATACAAAAGACACTGTGCCTAAGCTTCCAATTTTAACTGTGAAAAATGACACAACCTTGTACCTCGAACATTCAATAAAAAGAGAATGGAAAAAACTATTTATAAACCTACTGTTAAATTGTACAATTAGAGAAATTTTACAGCAGTTCATGCATGGTAGTAGTAGAGCAATAAAAAAGTTTAAGCACAGACAAGGCATCAATTCAAAATAAGTTACCAAACAATTCCGGGCATATAATTTTTTTTTTTTTATGTATGGGGTAGATTTACAGAAAAAAATATATTCTAAGTATGTCACACACCCCGCTTCAAGAAATTCATAACGTGTGGGGTAATACTGACCTGTAGAGGGCGATATGCAGAGATGCCAGGAAAAAAGAGAGCCCCTCCCAGTCCATAAATACCTGGGACCTCCCACTCATTACCCAGTCTTCATCTCTGCAGTCGGCGAGCAAGTCAGAAGATGTGGTCTCCTCCTTGTACAGGGGGATTTCAGGTAGCCGGGATGACTCCCGGCCCTTTAGTTATCTATTTCCGCCTGGATCTTTTTTTTTCTGTTACCTCATACCTCCCAGCCTAGGCTGACGGTCCGGGTGAGGGTAGAAAAGCACCCTTGGTGCTTAAGAGCAAATGCTCTCCCGTGAGACCCTATATAAGAGGGTAGGCGGTCATCCGGGACGGTGACCCCGGTTTGGGATGCCCCGTCCCTTGGCCTTACAGGTCCCCCCCTTTGGGTAATGCCCCTCTCTCTAGCGGGATAGCGGAGGGTAGGAGCAGGGCCCCTTATTCGGTGTTAGGTCCAAATTTTGTAATCATTAATTCTTAATAATGTTTTAATGTATTAATTTATTAAATTATCCTCCCAATAGTTATTAACTTATTTATCACTTCATAACAGGTAAAAGGGGCGGGGCCGGGCATCAGGGTCAAAGGCACGGCCCGCTCCCCTCCTTCTGTCTCTTCTGAGACCGGCGCCGCGGCCGCACATGGCTGTGGTGCCGGCCTTTTTGCATTGTCATGGCGGAGGGGAGCTTCTCCCCTCACGCTTTCACTTTTGGGGGCGGGGCCGGGCTTTCCAGCGCTGCGGCCCGCCCCTGTGTCACAGGCACCGCTGAAGTGCTTTTCTCTGTGCCTGTTTCCTCAGAAGGAGCTGGCCACGCCCCCCTTCTCTCCTCAGAGCTGCTCTTTACCTCACGGAGAGAGGAAGCTGTCTTCAGGACCACAGTGAGTGGCCTGGTGGGCCCCCCTTCTGTCTCATCACCTATAATTATATATTTTTATGTCATATATATATATATTTTATACTCCGCTTTTCTTATTAGCCTTTTTTATTATGTCTTTCAGATATAACCTACAGTGGTGTTAGGGGGTTTCTCCCGGTCCTAGGGTCCCTGGGTTCTTAATTGGCTTATTGCAAATCCTCCCACTTGGGACATTAAAGGGGCATCCCGGGTTGCTTATATGCGTAATTCCCTCGGTCATTGCAACCAGCTATACACGGAAGTGTATGGGGTGTGGGGCATCCCTTACTGGCGATGATGTATTTCTGTGTATACCATGCGCACAGCAGACTATTACGCGGCAATCCGGACCCCAGGCGTCTGGTTCAGCGCCGCCGGTCTCTCCTCCCCCCCCTCCCAGTTTGATCCGTGCTCCCAGTCTGACATTGTCATGGGCGGGCAGTTGCAATCGGAGATGTGCGCCCGATTGGCCAATCTTGAAAAATTATTCTCCAGCATGGTCACCAGAAGGGCTCCGGCTAAGAGAAAGCACTTGTCGCCGTCTTCACCGGCGGCCGACTTGGATGATCTTGATAATCTGGACTGGTCTGATTACTCCCAACTTGAGGAAGGGGAGGTATATGAAGAATCAGATAATTCAGACGATCAGCAGTTTGTGGGTGCTGATACCGAGCGGGGCTTGGGGAGGTCTTCGGATACTCCTAATGTTCTGGCTCAGATGTTTGAGGTTTTGGCTATTTCTCCTCCTGAGGCGGTTCCACAGCAAAAGGGGGAATTTTTCGAAGAATCCAGGTCGCGCTTGGAATTTCCTAACCAAAAGCATTTTGATGGGATTATTGCTAAGGAATGGGAGAGGCCTGCCCGGCTCCCAGGTGTCCCTCAGGGTTGGGACAAAAAATATCCCTTTCCCTTGGATACGGTTAAGCGTTGGGCATCCCCTCCCGAGGTGGATGCACAGATTCTGGGTTTATCCAACACTACTGTTTTAAATTCTCCTGATTGCGCCACGCTTAAAGATGGTGAGGATAAACGCATTGACCAAATGGCTTGTCATGGTTTTGCCAGTGTTGGGTCAGCCATGAGGCCGGTTTGTGCTTCAGCGCTGCTGGTGGTGGCTACCAGGTCGGTGGTCAGGGACCTGTTGACTTCTTCCGGGTTAGATCCGGATAGTTATGTTCCTTGGCCTTAAAAGGTGTGAATTGTGCGCATATGTGCGCCCCTGGGTATGCATGTGTGCGCCCCTGGGTATGCATGTGTGCGCCCCTGGGTATGCATGTGTGCGCCCCTGCGTATGCATGTGTGCGCCCCTGCGTATGCATGTGTGCGCCCCTGCGTATGCATGTGTGCGCCCCTGCGTATGCATGTGTGCGCCCCTGCGTATGCATGTGTGCGCCCCTGCGTATGCATGTGTGCGCCCCTGGGTATGCATGTGTGCGCCCCTGGGTATGCATGTGTGCGCCCCTGGGTATGCATGTGTGCGCCCCTGGGTATGCATGTGTGCGCCCCTGGGTATGCATGTGTGCGCCCCTTGGTATGCATGTGTGCGCCCCTGGGTATGCATGTGTGCGCCCCTGGGTATGCATGTGTGCGCCCCTGGGTATGCATGTGTGCGCCCCTTGGTATGCATGTGTGCGCCCCTGGGTATGCATGTGTGCGCCCCTGGGTATGCATGTGTGCGCCCCTGGGTATGCATGTGTGCGCCCCTGGGCATATATGTGTTCGCCCCTGGGCATATATGTGTGCGCCCCTGCGTATGTATGTGTGCGCCCCTGCGTATGTATGTATGCGCCCCTGCGTATGTGTGCGCCCCTGCGTATGTATGTGTGCGCCCCTGCGTATGTATGTGTGCGCCCCTGCGTATGTATGTGTGCGCCCCTGCGTATGTATGTGTGCGCCCCTGCGTCTGTGCGTGTTCGTCCCAGTGCATGTGAGGAGCATTGGGCACTGGAGGACTTGCAGGTTTATCTGCTGCCTGCCTGCTGGTCCTCCATTGCATTCTCTCCTCACACATGCGATTGGGGAGGGGTGTCACTGCCCACTGCCTGCAGTAAGGGTTGCCGCTGCCTGCTGCCTGTAATGAGGGATGGCGCTGCTCGCTGCCTGTAGTGAGGGGTGTCGCTGCTCGCTGCCTGTAGGAAGTGGTGCCGCTGCTCGCTTCCTGTAGGGAGGGGTGCTGCTGGCTGTAATGAGGGGTGCCGCTGCTCGCTGCCTGTAATGAGGGGTGACGCTGCTTGCCGTCTGTAGTGAGGGCTGACGCTGCTCGCTGCCTGTAGTGAGGGATGGCGCTGCTCGCTGCCTGTAAGGAGGGGTGCCGCCGCTTGCTGCCTGTAGGGAGGGGTGCCGCTGGATGTTGGCCAATCTAGCGCATACATCAGATTGCGACTCCCCGCCGATGACAGTGTCACTTGGGGTATGGATAAGGCGGGGTGGGGTAGGTGATGAGACCGGAGGCACGGACCCAGACGCCTGGGACCCCGACTGCCGCGTTATGGCCTGCTGAGCACATGGTATGCATATAAGTACATTATCCCCCGTAAGGGATACCCCACAACCCACACACTGCTGGGATTGCCCCAAAGGGAGCCCGAGCGCGGTATCCTGGGAAGCCTCCATATGGTGATTTTTTTGTGCAATATATCTTTATTGAGTTTTATATAGACTTTACATACATAAAAACAACAAAAAATATAGCAAGAAAAGCACATGGTCACAGCGCTTGAAGTATATGATAAAGATATCAAGTATGGGCATAGAAATAACGAGACTGTGGAAAGTTGCTGGTAATGATAACAACAATGGTGTCCACGTAATATCCTCACTTGCCCACTATGTATTATTAGGACCGTAATGCCCATATAATAAGGCGCTAAATGGAAATAGAAGCATAGAAGATATACACGAAGGAGAGAATGTAGGAAAGCAAAAGAAAGGAAGAAAGAAAGAGAGAAAGAAAGGATGTCCACCTCACCTATTCCTCTCCAGTAACTCCCGGATCTTCGGGGAGCTCTTAGACATTTCCCATATTGTCCAGGTCTTAGTGTTTTTCAGCCCCACCCTCGACCCCGGCAAGTGCCAACTCCTCCATCCTTTTGATATTCTCTAACTCCCCGTACCATTCCATTAAGGAGGGTACAGTATTGGAACGCCAGTGTCGGGGTATTATTGATCTGGCTGCTGTAAGCATGTGCCTCAGCAGGCCCCTCCCCCCTGCCGCCACCGAACCTGGAATCATCGAAAGGAGGGTCACCTGAGGGGAGTTGGGGACACTCAGAAGCATTGTGCATTCAAATATCCTCAACACCCCCTCCCAAAAAGTATTTATAGCGGGGCATTCCCACCAGATGTGTGTTAGGGTCCCACGTGCTCTGTTACACCTCCAGCTCAGTCTCTGAGCCCCGGTATCTTACCAGGTCCGCCAGGCTCCTATACCATCTGGTCAGGATTTTATAGTTTCTTTCCTGGGCCCTGCAAGCCATCGAGAGTTTGTGTGTTAGAGCAAAAGTCTTTTCCCACTCCTCCTTCTCAATCGTCTGACCCAATTCTTCCTCCCATCTTCTACAAAATAATGGGAGACCCTCTTCCATACCTCCAGCCTGATGAATCCTATATAAAGTTGAGATTGCCCGGGAGGGGGGTGACCGAGCCCTGAGGATCGTCTCCAGCGCTGTTAATGGCCGAGACAGGATATTCCCATGGGCTACCGAGCCAATGAAAGCATTTAACTGGGCATATAAAAACCAGGACAGTTTCCTCCCCTCACCCCGATCCCTCAAATCCGACAGTGGTGGCAGTCCAGATCCAGAGGTAATCTCTCCCAATCTTGTGTCCTGAGACGCTTCCCACACAAGAAACGTTTTGGCCCCCAATCCCGGGGTAAATGCAGGGTTATCGAAGAGCAGGGTGAGAGGACCCGGTCTACATGATATGCCCCTTAGTTTCAGTGACCTGTCCCAGAGGGTCAGCAGGGGATTCACAAGGTAGGTAAGTTCCCGCCTCTTTGGACGGAGCTCAGGGTCCACCCAAGGCAAGGCAGTCAGACTAATTGGAGAGGTATCGTTTTCTAAGTCCACCCATTGCTTACTCCCTTTATGGTGGAACCAGTCTACGAGCCTCACTAGGACCGCGGCCGCGTGGTATGACTTCATATCGGGGACCCCCAGCCCCCCCGCAGATTTAGGTCTACACAGCGTCTTCCTGCTTACCCTAGGCTTTTTACCATCCCAAACGAAGTTGAAAAAAGCAGCCTGTATCTGTTTAAAGAACCCCCGTTCCGGCAACAACGGCAAGGTCTGAAAAACATATAAGAATCGAGGCAAGACGTCCATTTTTAGGATATTAGTCCTCCCCAGCCAGGAGTATTGTTTTTTAGCATATGTTTTCAGGCTTCCCATGGTGCTGTTGAGGAGTGGCACATAGTTCAATTTATAGAGTTTCCCCAGATCCGTGGACACTTGTACCCCCAGGTATTTTATTGACTCCCTCTGCCACTTGAACGGGAAATTTACTTGTATTAATTCCCGGGTCTGTGCCCCTAGGGAGATGTTCAAGATCTCCGTTTTAGCCATGTTGACTTTAAAGTTGCTCAACTTACTGAATCTTTCAAACTCCTTAATGACAGACGGCAGAGAGGTATGTGGAGAGGTTATATATAACAGGAGGTCGTCGGCAAAGAGGGAGAGCTTATATTCCCTCCCCCCGCATGGCACCCCTTTGATGGAAGGGTTGGCTCTCAAAGCGTTCGCCAAGTGTTCCATTTTCTGCGTCCACCGCCAGAAGGCATGATGGGATTCCCTTTGATTGAGCGAAATGAATCAACGAGACTGTTTTGATCACATTGTCCCTAGCTTCCCTGCCCGAGACAAACCCAACCTGATCATTGTGAATCAATGAGGGTAACAAGGGCTGGATCCTGGTCGCCATAATTTTGGCGAACAGTTTGATATCTACATTGATCAGTGAGATCGGCCTATAGTTACCCGGAAGGGTAATATCCCTCCCGGATTTCGGGATGACCGTAATGTGAGCTTCCAGGGTCTGTCTAGGGAAGGGGCAGCGACCTGACACAGAATTAAATACCCTCGTCAGGAAAGGGGCAATCAGAGGTCCCATCACTTTATAAAACCTGGGGGTAAACCCATCCGGTCCAGGACTTTTCCCTGCAGGGGTTTCCCTTATGGCCTTCTCTACCTGCCTCACCGGATCCTCTAAAGCCTCACTTTCCTCCGGGGGAATGACTGGTAGGGCCGTCTCAGCTATATAATTGTCCAAGTCCCCTGTTAATCTCCCCTGCAGCCTACCGCATTTATCTGAGTATTCATATAGGCGTGCCCTGTACCTATCCCTGTACCTAGGTAGCATTGGTCGTATAGCCCCTTTAACTTTTGCCTGGCTTCTATCAGTTCTCGCAGTTTCCCAGGGGACGGGAGGGTCTTATGCATCCTTTCCAACTCCTGTATGTGTCCCAGAGTCTCCACTATCAGTTGGGCTCTCTCCTTCTTGAGCCTCGCGCCATGTTTGATAAAGACTCCCCGCAGTATACACTTGAGCGCCTCCCACTGTATCGGCAATGAGGTACTGTCATTGCTATGGTCAAGGTGGAAATTAGTTACCACAGCCTTGATCTCGGCCATGCATAGAGTGTCTTTCAGGAGGTTGTCATTCAGACGCCAAGTGAATTGCCTGGGAGTCGCGTCCAGCACCGGGAGGCTCAGGAAGACTGGGGCATGATCCGACCACAACATCTGGCCAATCGAGGATTCGGGGTCTATTGCAAGGGCATGGTGGCTCAGGAGGAAATAGTCCAGCCTGCTGTACGTGTTATGGATATGAGATAAGTACGTGTAGTCCCTTTCCCCCCCATGGAGGATCCTCCAGATGTCCACCACCTGCAAGGACTGAAGGGCTTTGCGAAGTCTGTTAAGTTTAGAGTGGGAGATTGCAGATTTCCCCTGAGAGGAGTCGATCCTTGGGTCCAGGACTAAATTGAGATGCCCTCCTATGATTAGCGTTCCTTCCCTGAAGTCTTCTAGCAAGCGTAGTATTCCCAATCCTGCCTCTACCTGTCCCTGGTTGGGTAGGTAGAAATTAGCCAGGGTATATCTCGCTCCACACAAGGTAAGTTTGAGGAACAAGTACCTGCCCCCCGGATCCACTTTAACCTGGACGTTTTCTACAGGAACGTTTATGTGTATGGCGATGGATACTCCCTTGGATTTACCCTCAGGGTTAGGACAGTGGTACCATTTATCATAGTATCTGTTTTTAATTTCTGGGATTTTCCCCTGGCAAAAGTGTGTCTCTTGTAAAAGGGCGATGTCCACTTTTTCTTTATGGAACCCATATAGGATTTTTGCCCTTTTCTCAGGGATATTCAGCCCCTTTGCGTTAAAAGTACAGAGTTTAAGACTCATCAGTGTGGTTAAGTGACAAGGAGATGAGAGGACGCCCGCCCGGTCAGATAGTGTCACAAAGTCTTATTCGGGTTGCGTAATCCCAGCCCTGAGAGGCACGACCAGGAGCCTGAACAGGGAGAGTAGTGAGGGACAACCAGAGAAAAAGAGAGAGAAGCGAAAAAGTCACAAAGGAAGATAGAAACAAGAGACAGAGAAAATAAACAGAACTAACAAGGCAAACAAAACTGATAGGCCCACCTTAAAGAGGGGGCAATGGAGAACTAAGAGGGCCACAGCCCTCAAAACCACGCAAATCCCTTCGGCACACAGCCAATGGGATGGCGTGGATACCTACTTGGAGAAGTAACCTCGACACTTGGGAGCATGCTTCCGCTGATTCTTCAGCGTCACGAGTTCAAACACCCATCCAACCCTCTTTCTACCTATTAAAAGGTCACGGCCCGCCCCCCCACCGGGCAAGGACAAGTAATCACCACGCCAGGGGAGAGAGCGAGCCCCAGCAGAGTCGCACCAGGTCACATCCGGTCTAATCTGTACAAGACCATCTGCTTTGTTTATTGGCCGCCGCGAAACATCAAGGGGGAGATATGCGACCCTAGGGGGCAAACCAGCCCCGCACCCCTCAGCCTCTGCCAGGATCCCACCAGACCAGGGGGAGAGGCGGGGGGGGGGGGGGGTGCCCAATCGAGTTGGTCTCGGCCAGATCACACCTCCCTCCACTGCAAAATTCAAGACAATTAACCCTTTTCCTCAGACAAAAACATAAGTTGAACAGTATGAACATAAGACCATATATATATATATCAGACATCCTGAAGTTTATGCCGGGATCCCGCGATCACCCCGCTGCTCTGGATCCCTTCTGGGTCTCCCCCCCCCCTCGCAGGCAGGGCAGGTCGAAGTCCAGCCAATCCGGGACCGGGAAGGGATCCAAGCCCAGGAAATCAAACATGTTTGGTAAGTCCGCTTTGCTGCGAAGGGCGAAAGCAGCGTTGTCCTTGCGAATTATGAGATGGAACGGGTGCCCCCACTTGTAGGAGGCCCCCATCTCCCAGAGCTTGTCAAGCAAAGGTCGGAGCATTCTCCTCATCAACAATGTGCGACGAGATACATCAGGTATTATCGCGATCTGCGCTCCCCTCCATTCAATTCTACCTCGCTCCCAAGCCCGCCGCAGGATGTCTTCTTTGACGGTAAAAAAATGCACTCTGCATAGGACGTCTCTGGGGGCCTGGGGGTCCCCGGATGGCCGGCCCACTACTCTGTGGACCCGATCGATTAGTAGCTCAGCATCCAGAGGCCTCTCCAGCAGGGAGTTAAATAATTCCGTTACTGAAGAACGCAGATTGTCCGCTTGAACCGATTCAGGGACGCCACGGATCTTCAGGTTATTACGCCTGTTTGTTTTCCTGGTCGTCCACTTGAAGCCGGAGGTCGGTCATCTGCTGCTGGTACAGATCTTGCATTCTCTTCAGGCGTGTTAACCGCGTCTCGTGGTCTGCCCGAGAGTCTTCAAGGGTGGCAACTTTGGTCTCCAGGGCCGAGGTGAATATGGGTATCGGGGTAGGTGGAACCCAGAGCTTCTGTATGTCCCTGTCCGGGGAGGATAATGCTGGGGGACCCAATACTGGACCCCGAGGACCACTCCGCATCGACTACTTTGAAGGGGCTTTGGGCCAGATTTGAGGGGGGATTCGCCCGGTCAGCACCGATGCATGCATCTGTCGGGGCAAGGTGCAGCTCTACCTGCACCACCCTGCTGGATCCTGCTGGCGCTCCACTCCTGTCATTAGGCGAGGGGTAACCTCTGTCTGCATAGGAGGGACCAGGCTTGCTATATTGTGGCCATTGAGGTTTGCAGAGTCTGCCCTTTATCCCAGGGCAAGGTCCCGCCGGGTGCTCCTCCACCTGTGTGTTCCGTATGGCCAGTCCGCCTCCCACATGACTCTCTCCCCCTCCTCTCCCGGGGCTGGACAACATGGCACTGTCTGGGTTGCGGCCAGGCTTCGCCGTTGCCTCCATCCCCTCCCTGCTGCTCACTGAGCTTTCTTCTCCCCAGCAACTAACCTCCGGGCTGGCACCGTCATCACTGGGTGCTTCTGCTCCCCCCTCGCAGCAGTCAGATCGCGGCTCCCTCACCACGCTGCCGCGCCGTCCCCTCTCACCGCCACTCTCGCTGCTCACTGGGCTCGGGGCAGGACGCAGAGCCCCCGCCGCCTCCACCGCCCGGCTCACATCACTGGCTCCGCCATCGTCAAAGGTGGGTGCCGTCCCCGTCGTTCCGGTGTTCGTCCCGGGGAGTTTACAGGGGAGCAGACTTGCCCCCTCGCGCCCTCCTGCTCCTTCCCGGTCTCCCTGCTCGGCGGCCGCCATCTTAGGTGGTGGGATCTCGGATCCCGGCTGGGATTTGGGGTGGAAATAGCTCCCGATAGCGGCTCTGGGGGGGGCCCCGGACGCCGCCCCTGGTCTTCCTCTTCTTATTCCCCCTCATCTGGGCAGTTTGGGTGGGGGTCAGGGTGTCCCAATCAGCTGAAAAAGTTAGGATCAGACGGGAGCTCCTCCAGTTTCTTCCTCACTCCCTCATGCCGAAGCCACGCCCCATATGGTGATTTTAAGGTAGTCGCAATGACCAGAGGGAATTATGCTGCCAGAGCTACCCGGGATGCCCCTTTAAGTCCCTATTGGGAGGATTTGTAGGACCACAAATTTGCTCTAAGGGACCCTAGGACCGGGAGAACCCCCTTTTTGTAATAGGTAGGGAGTCCTCCTGAAAGACACAATGGGAAGGGCCCATAAGAAAGGCACACAATCAATGCACATAATCATACAGCAACAATATAAATATATAGAAATTTCTAAACATATATGGAGGACATGAAAGGCGCTGCCCCAAAACGCTAGAACGGGGCACAATAATAGCATGAAAACAAGTATATGGGCCCTGCAGGGCACTCACAGCAGGAAAATGGCGTCCATCCACCAGAGATCCAGTGAAAGAGAGAGAAGGGAAGGGCAGGCCAGCGCGGATCACGCACCGTGCCTGGCCCTGCCCCCTTCCCTCAGCACTAGAGGGACGCGGATCCCAGCGAATAGCTGGGCTCCGCAATGGCGCCAGAAGAAGAGGGGGGAGGGCCGCAGCGATCGCGCCGAACGCCCGCCCCAAGTCCGAGCGCATCTGAGGGGAAGAAGCTTCCCCAACAAAAACGCAGCCACCAATGCGGCCATAAGGCCCAGTAGTAACAGAGACAGTGAAGCACAAGCACACACCACACACATAGTAAACCATAAAATAAAGTTATGAGGGAAAGAAGCCCCCCCCCATAGAGGGGCACAGGGAGACCTGGAAGGGGGGAGAATCCCACACTACAGAGTAAAAGGGATATCGGGGACAGGGCATCCCAAACCAGGATCACCAACCTGGATACCGCCTACCCCTTAAAATGGGGTCTCACGGGGGAGCATGGCTCCCTAAAAACACCTGTAAGGTGTAGTCTACCGTCGCCCGGACCTTCAGCCAAGGCTGGGAGGCATATATGGGACTTAAACAATCAAGGTCCGGGCAGAAATAGAGAAAAAAAGGGGCCGGTGGCAACCCCCGGCTTACCTGCAACGAGGAGACACAGCAATCTTCTGACTTGCCCACCGTCTGCAGAAACGAAAACTGGGGAATGTGTGGGAAGTCCCGGGTATTTGTGGACCGGGAGGGGCTTCTTTTTTCTGGTCATCTCTGCAGAAGTTCGCCCTCTACTGGACATAACCCACGTGTTATTAATCATTCCGAAGCAGGGTGTGAGACATACTTGGAATACATTAGTATGTACTTACATTATCAAGGTCCTTACGCAGGGCAATCTTGCTAGATACCAACTCATGAGCCAAGTCGTCATTTTCTTGCTCCAGTCTCATATTTGCTTCCTGAAGCCTTCTGTTTTCGCGCTAAAGATAAAGAAAATTTTTATTTGTCAGATGAGGCAAGTAAAAGTCTGTAAAACACTTTCTTACAGACACCAGTTATACACGGTGCATGGTTTGGTCACTTATTAATCCAATTATGAGTAACCATTGTCAATATGAAGTTGGTTTTAACATTCAAAGTTTTTTCATGCTCTGGCAACAAAGGGTACATATTAACTTTACATGAAGAATTTTTCCTTTACTCACTTATAACAATTCTGCTTAAAATAAAAGTAGGATGTAGATTTGTAATGGGATTACATAGTACAGTTGAAAAACAACATACTGTACATCAATCATGTTCAACCAAGAGGAAGGGTAGAGAAAAATGTATCCACTTACAGATAACCGCTAGCAGTTTTGAAGCAGTTGCGCTGTTGCTACTATAATCAGCGACTGTGGTAGAGTATTATTATAATAAAAGGATTGGATCTTCGGCTCCAGAGAACTTTTACATGGAAAAAGTTTCCACTTATCTTTATGTATTGTACATTTACATATTTATGCACGTTAATCAACTTCACTCTCGAGGCTCTCAAATGTAGCTCCTCTAAGAACTCACCTATATTCTAGATGACACCCTATTGCGTTATTGCGTAATTCCATGGCTCTTTAACTATCCTGGGTTTTGTTTCTGGCCCTCGGGCATCCTGATTTGGAGTGAATTGCCGACTGTCAATTTTTAATGATCATCATATGGTTCTCTTTAAACGCAGAGATCGGTAAAAGGTAGCGGTCTCATCCCCAGTTTACCTTTAGACGGTGGCATGCCCACCTCCAGCCTTTCTGAATGGCCTTTTGTGGGAATGTGCCTCAGCTCAGAGATGTGGCCACCGATGTTTACATCACCAATGGAGCAAGATCAAACATCACACAGCAGGGAATCCCAATTTGGGGAAGGCCAGAGACAGCCCTGGAGTCCAGGGATGGCCGGTCAGTGTTTTGTTCCACTTTAAAGGCAAGACAATAACCTGCTGCCATGGAAGCAGCTGCATGGCATTGCATATTGTTAGTTAACGTCTACTAGTGCACCCAGATCCTTCTCAAGTTCTCACATTTTTAGTTTTTCTCTCCCCAAGGACATATGTGGCCTGTTGATTAGACCTGAAGTACTTTACAGCTATCCACATTAAACTCTTATTTGCCAAGTGTATCCAGACACTCCATATCAGTGTCTGGGTGTCCATATCAGCATGAAGCTTTAGAACATTTTCAGTGAACTGAACTATGCTACATGTTTTGGTGCCATCTGCAAAAATAGAGACAGTGCCATTTTTCTATCTTCCTATATAATAGAAGATCATTTTGTATATCATTTATACACTACCTACAACTGGAAAACGGTCTGAAAATAAATCATTAGCCACAACTCTCTGAACACGATACTTCAGCCAATGTTCAATCCAGTTAGAAACTTCTAACAAACATTCTAACCCTAGACACCACTTTCCCCATTAGGCATCTATGTGGAAGACCATGTCAAACTTAGCAAAATCCATAAATCTACATCCGCCTCTCTGTACAGGCTCCTACTCACCTCTTCATAGAAGTAAATGAGGTTAGTCTGACTGCTGCAGCCCTAAAATTGTGCTGTCACATATTATGCACAATCACAACGCCATATGAAGTCCCTCAAACTTTATTTGCCACAATTGTCATTATGCTTACAGGTCTCTATACCTGTCTGGGGAAGAACACTTTAAAAATTGGCACCATTCCCAGTGGCCCTATGCATTAATTTTGATATTGAGTTCTTTAAAGCGGAACAAAACCTACCTGCTGTCGCTGTCTTTCCCTCCCGGGGCATCCCAATTCAAGATAGGGAAAGAAGGATGGGGGGGGGGGGGGGGGGGAGTGAAAATTTGGACTGAAGTGATCACGTCCTTTACTCTGTCTTGAGCCAGAGAGTTTGCCTTGCAATACCTATGGCCTCCAGTGAGGAGCGCAGCACATTGTGAAAGGACATATATAGAGTGATCTATTTTTGGGACTTCCCCCATTTTATAAACTCAGTGGGAAAGGGATATTATAGGAAAACAGTTATGGTCACCAGAAGCTCTGTTGCCAAAGGGCTCATCCTCTTGTTCACGCAGACAAAATTACAACATTGTGCACGAGAAATGGGATTGCAAGGGCTCATCCTCTTGTTCACGCAGACAAAATTACAACATTGTGCACGAGAAATGGGATTGCAAGGCTGCTTCATGGTCTACAAGCAAATACCTAAAAGCAGAGCAAAAACCAGGATTTTGTTCTTTGCCCCAAGGTATTGGAATTTGGTCCAATTAGTGTGCATATTAAATGTTCATAAACAGCTCTTTTTACAGCAACGGGGATTCGGAGCAGCCACATTCCCAGCAGCAGGCGCGCTCACAGCCCAAAAATGTGGACAACAGATACATTGGCAAGGAAGCAGTTGAGTTTTGCAGCACCCTGGTGATGGTGGGGGAGTTCAAACACCAACATTTGTAATGCCAAACAGGAAGGCCATTGGCCAGTGCTAGAATATTTTAGATTCCAGGGCTGGACACACTAGGTTTTGTTCTGCTTTAAAAGGAAAGTCAACTTTTAATGCAATTTTGGAACATGTATATTTTCTTTCGTGTCAAAATTATGCCCTCAAGGTGCAGAGCTGATGATGTTTATTTTTTAATTTTTTCTTAGGTTTGCAAATGTGTGTTTTATAAAGGAAGCTATTTTCACTGCAATCTGTTTCTACTGGAAACTGTACACCAAGACTCAAAAGAGAGCTCACTCACCTCAGCAGCATCTATGGCAGCAGCATTCTGTAAAAAAGGGCTCACTTCTCTCTTCTTGGTGTACAGTTGCTAATAGCAACAGATTAACCCGGAACACCACCCATTTTTAACTTAAATGGGTGTTCTCTTCGCAGGGGGCATCATGATTGCTGATGCTCCCCTGTGCTGCAACACCTGCTAAAATAAATAATCTGACCTTTCAAATTGCTACCTTTGTGAAATTGAGCCAAACGATTGCCCGCATGCTCGCCGGATACCCAGGGAAGACCAGTGGACCATGTGACCACAGTGGCCAGTGGTGGGGCTTGATTTCGCCAGGCTCCAGCAATCAGAATGCCCTACTTTTGCTAAAAATGAGTGGCGTTCTGGTTTAAGTGCTCATGCCTGCATGGTATGGGCAGAAATCAACAATGTCAAAGGGCCTAACAGACATCTGTGCTCAAAGGGATTGTAAAGTACTGCATACATTATGTTTAAGGCAAAAAACGCATACACAGCCATTAGGTGAGGCTATATATTTCACTTTAGTGGTATGTTGTGATCACTCAATCTACTGTATATTCAGGGTTGTCATTCACCTCAAATCTCTCCACTGGGTCCTCCTGCTGTGCCTGTTGCTCTCTCATCATGTGATACTCCCGCTCGTACTTTTTAAGTTTTTTCTGACTAATCTGAAAAAAAAAAGAACATGAATTAAACTGTATTAAACTGTATTCAGTATTAAACTGAAAAAAACTGAAAAAATAATACATTACTTATTTATTGCATTAACAGTAAGTCAAAAATATTCATATTTTGTAATCATACAATACAGAGGTGCTGAACTCATTTTCACCAAGGGTCACATGATCATTATGGTCGTCTTCAATGGGCCGGTTAAAAACACAAAGCAATGGAAGCACAGCCATTATAATGTATGGTTACAAACACAAAAATAGACAGGACACGACAGATGCAGACAGTCAATGAATTATTTTGCCCAGGACAGATGCAGACAGAGTTGTTTTGCCCGGGACAGATGAAGGCGCACAGCTGTTTTGTTCAGTACAGATGCAGGGGCATAATAATTCAAGACAACCACAAAATATATTTGTCAAGGACAGATGCTAAATTAGTTCAGGCCAAACCAGACCAGGGCAAACCTACAATTATTTTTTTCCTACCCCATCTGGCAATTGCTAGCAAAAACCCCTGCAGCAGCTGTTGCACCCTCTGCTGTGGCATGGATACATTGGATGTGTTTGGTGGACTTCTCTTGTGTGGTAACAGCTGGTTGCACAGAGCCTGCGGAACAGTTGCAGACACTACTGTCTCCTCCCCCAGAATGCACCAGCTGTTTATTTAGGTACTGACAGGTCATCCTTTTTGATCATTAAAGGTATCTGCTATAGTGTGACTTATGGGTATTAAACCCAAATCCTAGACTAGAATTCCGCTTTAAGGTCCTGTGGAAGATAAAGCCCCAACATCCAGAAGCTGGATACTTTGAGAGCATATCAGATCTTGAAACTATATGCTATTTTTTTGCCCTATAGGACACACTTATTTCCCCCAAAAGGGGTAAACGTCAGTACGTAGTATCAGGCGAATGTAAAAAAAAAAAATTGCATTCCCAGCTGCAGTCCTCAGCAGCCATCTTCCCCCAACAGAAAAACACACATATACATTACCAGCGTCCACTGTCTTTGCCACCGCCTACTCTGGACGCACAGCTGACCTCAGTTGTTGTCCCTGAAGCCGCCGGTGCCCCCATCCCAAGTTCCCAAGGACAGGGTTCAAGCAACCGGGTGTGACAGACCACGACCATCTGGAAGTTAGAACCGGCATCCCATGAGCTTGATACCGCGGGCAGCGGCAGCTACGGGGACAGGGAGGGGGTGGCGGCAGTGGACACTGCGTGGGAGCTGGGGAATGTGTTTTTTTGGGAGGTGGTATAATGCACATTGCCTGCAATGGGCATGCCACGCACGCTGCTTGCAATTGGCATGCTACACACGCTACCTGCAATTTGCCCCTCACTGCCTGTAATGAGGGGGCTGTAAGGGTGTGATTGGGAAATTCTGCACACTGTCTATAATAGGGTCATTGGAAGGGGGTACTTTAGCACACTGATTGGTTCAGAATATTTTTTGTTATTTTTCTCCTCCAGATCCTGAAAGCGTCTTATAGGGTGAAAAATACAATATTTTCTTCATGTCACGTGCATCACAAATTGCTGACAGCAGTCAGAACTATTTTGGGTACTAAAATTTTATTAATTGCCCTGTACAAAAGTCAACCAATCAGAGACCCTAGGGACATCTTAAAGAAGTGTACAAAAAGGCAGGAATAAACCATAACAGTAAAAAGCACAACCTCACTGGGATGCAACCTTAAAACCAAAACCAGAGCCAGTAAGACCACAAAAAGAATTACAAAGAATGTTTTGCTCCATTCTCTAGTGCTGATGGAATTAACTACTGACTAACGTATTACTCCTCAACAAGAACACCTGCAGTAAGAGTCACTAGAATGCACAAACTACAATCCCTATAAAGATGACCCAGGCAGAGAGGACTAACCCGCACTCACAATAAAGGGGCATAATTCACTCCACAGTATTGTCCTTAAGAAACTTTCACACCAAGAGTCCCATGCTATCTGCCTAAAACAGGGATGTCAAGCTAATTTTCACAGAAGGCCACATCAGCCATGACCATTTAAATGTATGGTTACAGGCACAGAATTATTTTGCCCAGGACAGATGCATACACAGAATTATTTTGTCCAGAAACGATGCAGACACACAATTGTTTTTTTGTCCAGGACAGATGCAGGCACAGAATTATTTTGTTCAAGACAGGTGCAGACACAGCAAAATCCTGCAGCAGCTACAGCGCCCTTTTTTGTGGCAGCAAGCTTGGTTGATTAGGTGGTGCAGCCCTTCGTGTGGAGAAAGCTGGTTGCACAGAAACACATAACAGTTTGCAGAAACTACTTTCTTCTCATTTTGGAATGTTAAAAAAGGCTTGCCAGCAGCTTTTAAAAGCATTGAATCTAGAGTTAAGATTAGAGGATCTATGGCACAGTGGAATGCTGTGTACCAGCACATCAAACTGCTGCTGTCAGAAGCCTTTGAGTGACTAGGACCGGGACAGCTAGAAAGGGTGCCGTCTCCATCTGGCACCTGTCAGAGGGACACAAAAAAAGCTTGGAGAGCCACATCTGGCCCTCGGGCATTAAGTTTGACATATGTGTCCGAAAAAAAAAAAAAAAGACACCAACCTTCTGACCTTTTACAATGTAGCCCAGCGTAGCCCAAGCCTTAGGTCTAACCCATGCAGACATAGAGCCCCCAGACCAAACCATCGCCCCTTAGTCCCCAGTCCACATGATTTCAGAGATCCCAAACCTTTTCCTCGAGAGCCACCAACAGGTCAGGTTTTGCAGATATCCACCCATATGCACAACTGAAGTACATTAATTAGTGCAGCAGCAGTGCTATAGAGGCAACTGTGTAGAGATTCACAAAACATGACCTGTTGGTGGCTTTCTATGAGAGTGTTGCAGAACACTGCTTTAGAAACTAGGCACTTGCCCCCAAGACCAAAATCTTGACAGGAACCCAGTGTAAAAGGATGTATTATTAGATGTTGGGGGATGAAGTAATTACCCCCCTTTCCCTGGATGTAAGGAGGGAAGTGAAATGGACCTCGTCATCAACGTTTCTGGACATCAAGGTTGCCCTTCCCAGGTGTCAGTTTGTCCACCACCTGTAACAGGACAATGCAGCCTAAGAATAAATCTACAGTACTGTATGCCCAATGCATCTGCTAAAAAAAAACACTACTGCACTACTAAGACAAGGTAAGGTGACTGCAAGAATACCTGAACCTCCAACAGGCAGCCTATTCTACCCAACTCAATGAAGTGGCCTTTTCCCTCATTCACTTGCAATCTGTTTACTGGATAACTCAAAGCGAGACAGCAGAGGATCAGTAGAAAAGACCTGTCTCTCCATCTTTACGTTGTCAAAGGGCAGACCTTGTAAAGAAACTCCCACAGAGGAATGCTTAACCAGGCCAGTGTCTTTCCTGGCAAAAATCCCATAATTAGGGAGTAAGAGAATAACTGCAGTAATAAAACCAGCAAGCAAAGGCCGAAGAGGGAAAGAACGCATCTTGTCCTACTAGAAAACTAGAATAGGAGACTTACCAAAGGAAGGCAACACTCTTGACACGACGTTCACTACCACATGACTTTGGAGGGGGTGGCTACTATTACCTGCCTCATCCTAAGCATCTCTGGGATGCCCAGCAGTCTATCTGCTTTATAAGATGTGGGGCCCGCCTGAGAGAACCCCCGGGAGACTGAAATTCCCAAGGTGTTGTTCCTCTTTAAACAAAGGCCACCATTATGTGCTTGAGGTTGTTCATGACCCACATTTGGTGTATGCTGAGGAATGCTATGGTAATATGTGTACCACTTTAGAGAGGATTCCTCTTTATAAACAAATTCCTAGTTATAGAGGTGCTATCAGAACAAGATGGCTTTAACAGCTTCATCGTACCAGAGTCCCACAATTTTTTATTACGTATATGGCAATATCATATGTGGTATGGAGTGTGGCCTAGAAGCAAAGCCTGCAAGAGGTGTGACAAAAGATAAAGAGTATTCACATTAGTATACATAGAGTATACATTAACTATACACATAAAAATGTTTTGTGTAAAATGTAACAGTGAAACAAACCTGCTATTCGAAAATATACCCAGGCATACACCCTTATTAATAAACAAACACTTATGCACAGGTTTCATGCAGATTTAAGATAAACTATAATTATTACATTTAAGCCAGCACAAGTAACATTTTGGAGAACTAGTAAAAACTGCTTAAGAAACCATAACAACAAAGGACAATACGCATTAATCTGCAGGATACTTACAAACATGAATCAGCAAAGAGGATCAGCTGCTGAATGCAGCTTTCCTCTTTCATAGTGAGTGAGCAGACAGTATATCCTTGGCTGGAAACAATGGCTCTTGCATTATTTACCACTTTCCAGAATAAAAGCGCAAATATAGCCTGCGCAGGGAGCAAGGCTCAAGAGACAAACTCTGGGGGTTTGCTAAGAACGAAAAAAGTTTAAATGGCAACATGCAGTGTTTGTGGGGGAAAAAATGTTGGTAACTTTGAAGACATAGGTGTTTTTAAACGGACGTACAAATAACATAGATTAACATAGGCCTAAGAGCAGTTTTATGTTGCCCCTAAAAAATTTGCTTATATTTTTATTACAATAGTCCTCTTTTTATAACAAGTTGACTTTAAGAATGCTTAATAATTTAGATGCAGTGCAATATGCAAGCAGCAAAAATAGGTGAGGTGATCCTGGGATGTAATATCACAGAGCCGGGGGGGTACTAAAATGGAGGGGGCATGTCAAGGAACAGTAGGCCTCCCATCTCCATTGCAGTGAATGGAGGAGTATGCTCCTGACACACCGACATATGCGGAGAGGTGGAGTCTGGCTTGAATGGGATGGATGCTCGTCTGAAGCTTGTTTGTGAAAGGAGACTAGCCTTGGGTGACGTAGGACTTGATCTTGGTGAGCAGTATTAAAGTGGACCAAAGCCTGCGTTTTTCACTTTCCTGGGTTTTGGTCCGTGCCTTGGGATGCCCCACTGTGTGATCCCCTCCCCCCTATTTGCCCCAAAAACTCATCTTTCCCTGGTCCCAAGCTGTATGCCATGCAAATTAATGATCGGCATATGGAACGGTTTGGACCAGAGCTCCGGAATAAGAGGGAAGGGAGCACCCACATCCCCCGGTTTCCCTGCAGTGTGGGGTGCGCTCCCACCTACCTAAATGTTGGCGTGCAAGCGCTCTTCACCTACAGCGGTGCCAGAGATGCGGCCACAGCCGGTGAGTGAGGAGTGGGAGCCCCGGAAAAGGTGAGTAAATGTGGGAATATCTGGGGGGTCCCACACGAGAGTGCTTAATCAGCTGGTCCTGGAGTATTGAGTATTAACACACATCACTACATTGAGAGTGGAAATTCGGACCAGCCTTTTAATATAATAGAGGCCTACCTGTTACGGGGATACACTGAAACCTCTACCTGCCATTCTGGTGACAGATTTACTTACACTGGACCAACAGCTTGGCACAGCTGAAAAAATAACTCCCCAAAACTGTTTTGCCCTATCTGCATGCATGATACTGAAGCATTGTCAGCAATTACATTTGCTCCTGCATCCACTCAAAGCTGAAATGCCAGCTCACTGATTTTCTAGTGGTAGCAGCCTTTTTGGAGCTTCCTTTTCCAGCATCTCAGCCAAGCTGCTGCCTGGATATAACTGACATAACTGACAATGAACAGTAACAGGAAATCCAGCAGCACTGAAGACGGCCTGCAGGTCCAGGAGACGCCATTTTGTTTTTAAAATTTACCACAGCAGGAGTTAGAAAACGGCAAATTAATATTTATGTGCAGCAATCTAAATTGCCCATATGCATATGAGATCCGTTTGTTGTGTTTGGCTGGTTGAAGTCATTTTTGACTGTCCACTTTACGGGATGCAGTAGTGCGTGTCCACTAGAATCTACCAGACTATACTACGCATGAAGGAAGTCCAAGCTTTTTGTAACCCACCAGTCACCCCTCTCTACCCCTGTGCTATGCCTAATTCGAGCATTAAAATAACTCACCTGATCATTGGGATCCATTCCTGATGTCAGGGGTGGGGCTCGGAATGGCAGCTGTCAACTGGAGTGAAAGACAGGCCAGTCTCCAAAAGTGAGGCCGCACTCCTCCACAGAATGGGTGACTGATCTGTCATTCCAGGTCCCAGCTTCAGTTTTTGTTTAAGGAGACTTCTTTAATCTTCTAGGTTTACAACGTTGTGTGTTCATCTTTCCCTTTACAGCACCCCCAAACTGCCACTCCATAATCCTCAGTTGCATCTCTTTTAGGAATTATGCGTTGATTTGTTTGAACAAATGATTGCAAGTGTTTTAAGTCTACAATTATCCACTGTCTAAAATTTGAAAAAATGAAACCCAAATATGTTTTCTAGTTACGAAAAAATCATAATTTGAAGAACTACAACCAGAAATAACTGGAGTCGCTCTTTAAACTGCAGTAGCAGCTGTACATTGCCGCAGCTAAAAGAAAAAACCCGGCCGCCCGGGTGTTCCCCTCTTCTGGTATCCTCCTATGGCAGCTGTGGAGACTATGCATGGCCAGCAGGCTGCACATGTGCTTTGCCACCGGCCATGCGGATAGGCTGCTCGTGGAAGGGCAACCCGGAAGAAAGTTAGTATCTGGGCGACCAGTTCTTTTAAGCGGCAGCCCGACCCAGATTGCCCTGCTGCTGGATATTAAAGAGGGACTGTCATTTCTGACTGTAGTTCATCTTTAATAGGGATTTGGTTAAAAAGCACAGAAATGACTTAATGTATACAGTAACAGTACAGTATAGATTGTTTTCTATATTCATCACTTGAGGCTTGAACAGATATAATTGTGTATTACATAGTTAATACAGTTGAAAAAAGACATGTCCATCAAGTTTAACCAAGGGTGTTGGGAAAGTATTTATTTTATTTTATTTCTTTTTTTATTGATAACAGCTAATAGTAACTGTTAATATTATTTTCTTTAAAATAAGCATCTAATCCTTTAATGAAGCTGTCAACGGTTAATGCTGTAATAAGCTTCTGTGGGAGGCTATTCCACAGATTTACAAGTTAATCAAGTCCCCCCTCAATCATCTGCTCTCAAGACTAAACAGATTTAATTCTCATTCTCAATCTTTCTTTATAACCAAGATCCTTCATTCCTCCGAATAGTTTGGTGGCTCTCCTCTTCACCCTTTCCATAGTCAGAGCATCCTTTCTATAAACTGGTGCCCCGAACTGGATGGCATATTCCCGCTGAGGGCGCACCAGTTCCTAGTAAAGAGGCAAAATTACATCCCTATCCTGCGATTCCATGCCTCTTTTAATGCATGATAATATCTTGGTGGCCTTGGAAGCAGCTGCTTGACATTGCATGGTGTTATTCAGCCTGTGTTCTACCAGTACCCCCAGATCTTTCTCAACAAGTGATTCTCCAGTGATTGCACCAGTAAAGAGGCAAAATCTTGGTGGCCTTGGAAGAAGCATCGCATGCTGTTATTTAGTCTGTGGTCTACCAGTACCTCCAGATCCGTCTCAACAAGTGATTGTCCCAGTTTTACTCCCCCGAGGACATATGTGGTCTTCAGGTTAATGGACGGCAAGTGCATGACTTTACATTTCCCCACATTGAAGTTTATTTGCCAAGTGGATGCCCAGACACTCAAAGTGTCCATGTAAACTTGAAGTGTGTGAACATCTTCAATAGACTGCACTGTGCTAAATATCTTTGGGGCATCTGCAAAAATAGAGACAGTGCTTTCAATCCCATCTTCTATGTTGTTTATAAACAAGTTGAATAATAGTGGGCCCAGCACGGAACCCTGGGGTACATCACTTACAAGCGGTAACCTTCAGAGTGGGTATCATTAACTACAACTCTATACACACAATACTTCAGCCAGTTTTCAATACAGTTACAAACTGTATTTTCTAATCCTGAAACCTCAATTTCCCCAATAAGCGTCTATAGGGGACGGTGTCAAATGCTTTTGCAAAATCTAGAAAAACTATATCTACAGCCACCCTAGGCTTCTACTCACCTCCTCATAGAAGCCAATCGGGTTAGTATGACAGCTTTTGTCCTTACTAAAACCATCTGGTTGTCACTTAAAATATTATGTATAGTTACATATTTGTGTATGAAGTCAACCCAACTGTGTGAAACCCCCAAGGTCGCCCGAAAACTCACCTTCGTTCCTGGCCCAAAGACGCATGCGCGAGCAACGGGCGCATCCCCGCTATCCCCCTAGCAGGGAGCGTGCCAGGCATTTGTGACTGGCCAGCGCGGGCACTCTACCTGTTAGAGGGTAGCAGGGGATGTTGCCACCAGTGCGCCGTTCGCATTAGACGAGCTTCTGGACCTAGGGGCTCGAGCGGATCCGAGCGTGCTGATTGGACGGGCGGCCTGGGGGGGGGGGGGGGGTTCCACACAGCGGGGCATCCCCGATCGGTTGCCCCAAAATCCTGGGTTTTGGTCAACTTTAAGCAACTTTCCCACAATAGATGTTAAACTTACAGGTCTGTAATTACCCTGAAAAGACATAAAGACCTTTTTAAAAATGGACACCACATTTGCCTTGCACCAGTCCCTTGGCACTATACCAGTTGTTAGCGAGTCTTTAAAGATCAAGAACAGGGGTGATATAACTGGGCTGAGCTAAAAACTCTTGGATGAAGTCTATCTGGCCCTGCAGTTTTATTCACATTTAAAGTATTTAGTCTTTCTTGGAAGATATCCATGTTGCTATCAGTGGCATCTCCTGTGTTGGTTCCTTGCTCCTCGCTTGCGTACACAGAGCTAACCATTTAAAAGCTCTGCCTTCTCTTCATCCCCAGTGACTAGTTCCCAATTATCATTAATATAAGGGCACCAACCTGTTCTGATTTAGTTGTCTTTAAATTTAAATATTTGAAAAACATTTAGGATTTGTTATGCTTTCTTTGGCAACATCTCTTTCATTTTGTACTTTAGCCAAATTTCTTACATGCTTTATATACTAATTTATACTTTTCAAGGGTTGCAGCTGAGAGCTCATCCTCGTAATTTTTAAATGCCCTTTTCTTGTTCTTTATTGCCATTTTAACCGCAGGTGTCAGCCATGAGAGGTTTAATTTTAGCCGCTTATATTTGTTACCCATTGGAATACATTTTGCAACGTTGGTACAATTGATTTAAAGCACTCCCATTTGGCATCTGTATCCTTGTTCCTCAACAGATGCTCCCAGTCTATGTCCTGGAATACAGCTCTGAGTCTGGCCTTACAAAAGTTGGCCTTATTAAATTCAGTGTTTGTGCCCTCCCAGACAGAAAATCTTTCCTACAGTTTATGTGGAATACAACTATATTGTGGTCATTATTACCAAGATTTTCACAGACTGTTAACGTCCCTACCAGGTCATCATCATTTGATATTACCAGATCTAAAAGAGCATCACCCCTAGTAGCTGCCTCTACGAACTGATTTATATAGTTATCTGAGTAGCCGAGTATGCTGAGGAATGCTCTTCACCTTGTATTAGAAACAGAACCATGTTTTCAGTTGATACCTGGGTAATCGGAAGTCCCCCATCACCACCGCTGTACCAGCCTGTGACACCAGTTCTGTTTATGCAGCTGACCCTATATTTCCTGTTTGGGGTCTATAGATTACATCAAATAGTATTTTAACATCGTTTACATCGCCTCACAATTCTACCCACAAGGATTCTACATCCTCACAATCTTCTGCTAGTATCCCCTCAATAATATATGCCTGAATTCTTGCTTTACATAGAGACAAACTCTGCCCCTTTCCTATTTGCTATGTCTTTCCGAAAGAGATCAAAACCTTGAAGATTGACAGTCCAGTCATGTGTGAAATCGAGCCATGTCTCAGCCACACCAATAACATCATTATTTTCTTCCAGTACCACAACCTCAAATTCTCCAAAAAAACATTATGGATACATACAGATAATAAATGTGATTACCCACGTCATAAAATATACAGTACGTTCTACAATTCCTTAGTCCCCCAATACTAATATACTTTGCTTCATACCTAAAACTTTATATTAGCAGCTACACATTCTTGCTTTTGATTATTAAAGTGCACCAAATAATGTCATAATAAAAACTACATTAAAAGTGGACCAAAATCTAACCCGAACCAGAATGCCCGGGGCAGCCAAGTGGCTGTCACTGGAGTCTTTTTGGATTTTGCTCCATTTTAAACCAAATGTATGTACTGTATACATTTTCTCCACTAATCCCAAAAGGAAAATAAAGCAATTGTGTCTTTCTCTCACTGTAAAATGTCATTGTGCAATAACCGTGCACTTTTTTACTAGTATAAATGTATAAGTATAAATGACAATAGGTGTGTTTTATACGCATTCATAAATGCTACCTTAAGGTTGCAGGCGAGTTCCATTAGCTTTTTAGCGTTGTCTTCAGAGCGATATCGCTTAGGGAGCTGAACACGAAAGAATTTCAGGGCACCTTCAAAGTCCGTGAGGAGCAGGTCATCCTTAGAGGTCTAAATGAGACGACAACCAGTATGTTTAAAAAGTAAGCAACACAAAAAGCATTACTAATACAGCCATGCATGGTTCAATATAAAAATGTAAAACCCCTTAGGAGAAAAAGCGCCAGACTCTACCCCACTCAGCATGTATGCTGGCCCAACAGATTAGCATGTATGCTGGCCCAACAGATTAGCATGTATGCTGGCCCAACAGATTAGCATGTATGCTGGCCCAACAGATTAGCATATATGCTGGCCTAAAAGATTAGAACCCTTGTAATAAATGCGTTTTTATTGTTATTGTTGTGTAGTACAGTGTAACTTTTACCCAAAGGTGTGCACACTTGAATACAGTTGGGCTAGCGCAGCTTGTACTCTTTTAGAAAACGTTCAGACGAGTCACCTGGCTGGGAAGTCGCCGCCATCTTTGTTGAGGGCAGTAAATTTATCTCGGCCTGGACCTGCGAGATCACATGGCATTACATCCGGAGGGAGAATTGGGACAAGGCCAAATAAAGGAGGGGCGGTAGTGCCGTGAGGGGAGTCGAGCCACAAGGGAGAGCAAGGAGCGTGCCCTGGAATCTGGTAGTGCCCACAGAGATCCTCCCTAACCGAACCCATACTCCTGAGGCACTGTCTTGTGCTTAGTGAAAAGTGGGGCCCAGTTGCTGTGGGGGTACACTGAATGACATGCCCAGGGCGGATGGGGGCTCCCTCCTAATAAAGAGATTACAGTGGGGTGGCCCGCCCCCCCAGTAGAGATTATAAATGTCCAATACTTGTGATTGGTGACCAGACCCAGATTGGGGCGTGCAATAGACTGTTGAAATATTTGACAGTTACTGCAAGTGAAAACTTTTACCGAAGTGTGTGAAACCAAGTTATTTGCGGTTCTCTGACTACAAAATACAAAAGAGACAATTTGTGTTGGTGCAGCGGTCAGGTGTCCACCACCGCGGGTGCAGATTACACCCATACTAGCCCAGTCTGGAAGGTCTGAATCATGAGCAAAGGTGTGAATTGTTTAGTCTAAACTGGCCCCTGGCGTGGGGACACTGGACACATTGACCGGACACACTGCTTGAAAAGGACCAGAAGTCCATGTAAGAAGATAATTCAGCGATTCTGCAACAGGGCACTAAAAATCAAGATCTGGTTAATTGTTGAGATCCTGGGCCCTAGCTCTCTTAAAAGTCACAGAAGCCATTGAAAACAGTATGGTGGATACTACAAAGGAGAGTGGGGGCTGCGCCAGGACAGCATGAATGCATTTTGATAATGCATCCGTTCTGATGACCAAAAAAGCATTGTTCCTGCATGCTGACCTTTAGTCCTCCAAGGATACAGGGTCTCAACTGCACCATTGGTATAGCCAGGAGTAAAATGGCCAGACAGACAGGGCAGTAGAACAAGCAACAGCACAATTATCAGATGAAGTAGTAATAGAGTGTTTATGTCACAGGCTGGCAGACAACATGGTTCAATAGTCAAGCAAAATACAACTCTGTGAAGTACTCACCTGTAGAGTTGGTATTATACGCATACAGCACGTCCTGCTCCAGTAGTAGTAATAACATGTGGGTAATCCTCCGCCTCCGGCGCCGTGCACTGCAGACATGTAGAAAACAAGCTCCTCCCGGCCCTACATATACCGAGGGACCTCCCACAAATCCCCAGCATTGAAAAGCAGTGAGAAAGAGAGGCCAGGAGAAACAACCACCCAAAACTGGCAAAAATATCAAGATAACAATCACCAACAGGGGATCCAGAACAAGGTGAAAACAGGGTGGGGTGGAGCAGGACGTGCTGTATGCGTATAATACCAACTCTACAGGTGAGTACTTCACAGAGTTGTATTATTCTAAGCATACAGCACGTCCTGCTCCAGTAGTAGTAATAACATGTGGGACATCCAATAGCAGTGTCCATAAAAAGGGTGGGATCCCCAACAGAAGGCAACAGCAAGCAGTCTAGACTACTGCCGCCTGCAGAACCTTGCGGCCAAACACAGCGTCAGCTGAGGCCCGAACATCAACCTTGTAAAACTTTGTAAAGGTATGTACAGAAGACCAAGTAGCGGCCTTGCAAACTTGCTCCACAGAGGCCTGGTGCTGAAAAGCCCAAGAAGCCGCAACAGCTCTAGTAGAATGAGCAGTAAGACGAAAGGGGGGAGTCTTCCCCTTAGCAGTATAGGCTTGAACAACAGCCTGACGAATCCATTTACTGATGGTAGACTTGGCGGGAGCCAAACCCTTCCTAGTTCCATGAGGCACAACGAAGAGAGCATCCGTCTTTCTAAAGGCCTGAGTGGTAACCAGGTAAGACTTGACACACCTGACCACATCCAAGGAATGCAAAACCCTTTCCTTAGGGTTACTAGGATTAGGACACAAGGAAGGAAGTACAATATCTTGATTCAAATGAAAAGCAGACACAACCTTAGGCAGGAAGTCTGACTTGAAGCGAAACACCACCTTATCCCGGTGTCTTTCAAAGTAGGGAGGCTGAATAGACAAAGCAGCCAACTCAGACACAGACACACGTCTGACCGAAGTGATGGCTACCAGGAAGACAACCTTGAGCGTGAGTACAGCTAGAGCGGCCTCATGAATAGGCTCAAAGGGAGCTCCCTGCAGGGCCGACAACACCAAGTTCAGATTCCAGGAACCATAGGTTTCCGAGGAGGGCACACATGAGTGACCCCATGAAAGAAGGTCTTGATAAGAGAGTGCTGGGCAAAGGTCTTCTGAAAGAAGATAGACAGGGCCGACACCTGGCCCTTCAAGGTACTAAGCTTAAGACCTAAGTCTAGACCATGTTGTAAGAACTCCAGCACCCTGGATACTAAGAATTCCCGGCAGGGAAGGGACCTAGATTCACACCAGTCAATGTAAGCACGCCATACTCTATAATAGATGGCAGCAGAGGTCTTCTTCCTGGCTTGCACCATAGTAGCCACAACAGATGCAGACAAACCCTTCTCCATCAAGATGGAGGTTTCAATAGCCAAGCCGTCAAAGCCAGCGTTAGTAAATTGGGATGGCGTAGAGACCCTTGAGTCAGAAGGTCTGGCAACCTTGGCAGATCGTACTGATCTACTGCCATTTGAACCACGTCTGCAAACCACACTCTTCTTGGCCACCTTGGGGCCACTAGAATCGCGGGTACCCCTTCCAGAGCGATCTTGCGCAGCACTCTGCCCAGAAGGGGAATTGGTGGAAACACGTACAGGAGACGAAACTCCTTCCAAGACATTGACAGGGCATCCGTGGCCAGAGCCAGAGCATCCTGAGACAGGGATACAAAGCTCGGTAGCTTGTGATTGTGACGTGATGCAAAGAGATCCACGTCTGGCACACCCCATCGGTGACACAGTGACTGAAATACCCTGTCGCAGAGGGACCATTCCCCCTGACGGGACGACCCTCTGCTCAGAGCATCTGCTAGCAGATTCTCCGTCCCCGGAATGTAAACAGCCGATATGCATTGTACATTGGTCTCTGCCCAAGTTAGAATCAGGGACACCTCCTGGAGAGCACCCTTGCTCCGGGTTCCTCCCTGATGATTGATGTAGGCCACCACCGTCCTGTTGTCTGAGCGTACCTGAACCGCCAGACCTTGCAGGTGCTGGGTCAATCGTTCCAGCACCAATTGGACCGCCCTGTGTTCCAGGACATTGATAGGAAGATGGGCCTCCTGAGGGCCCCACCTCCCCTGGAAGCGCAGAATCCCCCCCAGCCCGAAAGACTGGCATCCGTTGTGACCGTCTCCCAAGAGGGAGCCAGGAAGGATCTGCCCCTTGTCAAGTTCCTGTGGTCCAACCACCACGCAAGGGATTGTCTGACCGAGGGGGGAATCACCCAGCTGTCGTCCAAAGATGCTGGGTCCTTGTTCCATACTGACAGAAGGTGAAGCTGCAGAGTTCTCAGATGAAACTGGGCAAAGGGCACCGCCTCGAAGCTTGCCACCATCAAGCCCACCAACTGCATTCCCTGCCGGATGGAGGGATGAGGGTTCGCGAGCAGGGATCTCGCCTGGGATGTCAGAGCTTCCACCTTCTGCGGAGGAAGGAATATCCTTGACTGAACCGAGTCCAGAATCATCCCCAGAAACGGGGTCACTTAGGAGGGGGACACAGAGGACTTTGGGTAATTGATCACCCAGCCGAAGGACTCCAGGGTGGACACCACCAACCGAGTGTCCAGCTCTGCCTGCCGCAGAGACCGAGAGGTGATGAGTATATCATCCAAATCCAGAATGGGTCTGACTGACCCGTCCTTTTTGGGCACCGTGAACAGGTTGGAGTAAAACCCCATGCCCCTGTCTCTTAAGGGGACCTCGCAGATGACCCCGAGCTCCAGAGGGTCCTGCACAGCCAGCATCAAGACTCGAGCTGAGGCAGGATCCTGTGGGATCCGAGACCCAACGAACATGGTAGGGGGCAGCACCGCAGATTCTATCTTGTAACCGGAGGAGACTACCTCCTGAATCCATCGGTCTGGGACAAGGCGTCTCCAGACATGCTCGAAGTGCTGTAGACGTCCCCCCACCCTGACGGGCGAGGGCGCCCCTTCATGCTTGGGGGGGGCTTTGGGCTTGGGCCCCCAGGAGGAGCCAGGACGGCGTCATCTGTTCTTGTTCCAGGGTTCTGTGCGAGACCCAGCGAAGGACACCCCTCTACCCTGCTTGGTCCCACGGTAGGGGGTAGAATGGGAGCTTGGACCACGAAAGGGTCGAATCTGATGCTTGCGCTGGGGCAGCTTGCCACCCTTGGCAAAGATATCTAATCTTTCTCCAAACAGGCGCAGTCCTTTAAATGGAAGCCCCGTAAGGGCCTTCTTGGCGACGTTGTCAGCAGCCCACTGGCGTAACCAGATCGCGCGGCGTATGGCTACCACCAGAGCAGAAGATCTAGCGCTCAGCTTAATAGCATCGTCCGATGCAGACCGGATATAATTCATAAAGGTCTCACAGGTGGCCAGAGCGTTGGTGGCCTCAGAGGGCAAGTCATCCGCCCCTCCCAGGGCAGTCTTAACCACCGTCCTGAGCGCCACCGCCGTGATGGCTAAGGCACACATCGGGCGGAGCGACGCTCCCCCAAATGCAAAGGCATGACATGCCAATTGATCAACTCGCCGATCCTCTAAATCCCGCAGCGTAGTAGTGTCAGGGGAGTGCATAATAGAGGTGTTGGACAGACTCAGAATCGGGGCATCGACCTCGGGTGGCGATGTCCAACACTTAACCAGATCGGCAGGAAATGGATACTTCTTATCCACAGCTTTAGGAATCCCCTGGAGTTTGCTGGGATGTTCCCATTCTTTCAGCACTAGGTTATTAAAGTGAGTTTGTTCGGGAAACTCCAACCGCACCCTAGCGGTATGAAACAGATCGCCCCTTTGCCGAGGGACCGCGGGAGGGAGAGAGAGGGATAACACATCAAAGATCTGAGACAGCAGTCTGTCAATGTCGTCCTGGGACCAAAGATCAGAACCAGACTCCTCCTGACTCCTGGACTCGTCCTCGTAGGATCCTGAGTCAGAGAGCAGTTCCCCTTCCTCTGATGGGGACTGAGCATAGGAAAGCAGTAAATCATCAGATTCTACAGGGAGAATAGTAGCCTCAGGATTCAAATGGCGCCTCTTGGCAGTAGCCTTGCGCGCCAAGGAGCCAGCGATGAAGCTTTCCACACTAGCCAATCTAGAGGCCAAATCAGCATGAGAATCCCCACTAGTATTGGGGGTTAGGCTCAAGCTTGGGGGAGTAGGGGAAGTAAGGCGAGGTGCGGGCCCAGCCTCGGAAGAGGTGGGGAGACCGGCTAGCGCCTGTTGAGCACAAGGTACGCAGACCCGTGTATTGTCACCGCTGCTAGGTGAAACCCCACAAGCTGCACACAGACGGGCTTGTCCCAGGGGGACCCCGTTCGTGATGTTCTGGGATGCCTCCATATGGTGATTATTAAATTCAATATGCCAGTAGGGATCGACGCTTTAAGCAACCCTGGATGCCCCAATAACCCGCTGGGAAGTGGGAGTAAATTCTGAAAAACGGTCTGGACCGGGCGCTACGTCGGGCCGGGGGAAGCCACTGAGGACTGCTGTCTAAAAGACACAAGGGGAACAGGGATGTCAGAGCCGAGCGCGAAGAAACATCGCCCACTTACAGGTCTGCGAGGGGAGGACTGTCTTCACCACGCGCATGCGAGAAGGAAATGGCGCCCAGCGAACCTCGAAGGGCGGGCCAGAGCGGGCGATGATGCGGAACGCGCCAGACCGAACCACGCCTCCCTCCCGGAGAGCGCAAAGCTAGAAGGCGCGCAGCCAGAACAGAATGTAGATACGTCAGCATCACTTCAGAGAAGAAGTCTGACAGAGTGAGTAAGGAGATTTGAAAAACGCCATAGCTTCCCCAAACAGTGCTGCCGTATGCGCCTAGAGCACAGTAAAACGCTGCGGTCAGTTGAAAAATAAAAAAGTGAAACGCGCTCTGACACCCGGTAGCGGTAAAGCGTCTAAAGTGTAATTAGGGCAAGGAGTAGGCCATCAAACACACAACCCCCCCCTCTTTTTCCCCCCTAACGGGGGAATCTTGGGAGGAAGGTGACCCGCATAGAGGGGTCACCGTTAGATGGGACATGGGGGCACTGGTGCGGGAGGGGCATCCACTGAAGGCTCACCATTCGCCTTAACCGCCTACCCTATGGAGGGGGATTGCGGTGGAGACCAGCTCCGTAAGCACACTAGGTGCTGCCTACCTTCACCCGACCCACGCAGCCCAGGCTGGGAGGCATTAATTCACAATGAGGACGGGTGGAAATAGTCCCGCAGGGCCTCGGGCTGTCAAGCCCCGCTTGCCTGCGAGAGCGTGATACTTCATGTCTTCGCAGTTCCAGCACTGCAGAGAAATCTGGGGATTTGTGGGAGGTCCCTCGGTATATGTAGGGCCGGGAGGAGCTTGTTTTCTACATGTCTGCAGTGCACGGCGCCGGAGGCGGAGGATTACCCACATGTTATTACTACTACTGGAGCAGGACGTGCTGTATGCTTAGAATATAAAATGTACCAAAAAAGACAGAGAACCCTGCAGAAGGCCATTTATGTGCACCCCCTCCTCCCAGGGCACCCTAGATAACAGCCACAGTCAAAGTTCATGATGGACACCTGTCTGAAACGCAATAAGAAGAGCAAAGCAGAGCAAATCCTTGTGGCCAAAAGGGTGCAGGGAGGTGTCACCTCCTTCTCTGGTGTCTCTATCTGCCAATCAACTGGGACTTAGACATTAAAACATGCAAGGACAAGCCATCCTTTGCTGCTGAGGTGGCACTGCAGAAGGAACAGCTAGGATTTATTAAGAATTACTAAGCAGAATGAATGAAAGCTGCAGCCCCTGACAGCCAGCAGGGGGAGCAAAAAGCAGGCTAATTCAACCTTTGTCCCTTTAAAGTGATCTAAAATTTACAAGTGGCATTTCTTGGAGTATATTCTTCCCTTAAATCGGACCAAAACCCTCCAGGGATGGTGCTGGAATCTAAAATATTCCAGGGCCTGCCAATATCCTGCCCCTGGGGCATACTATTGCAGGATGCCCTTCTGTGTGAGACCCCTGGGGTCACCGTCAAACTCCCCTCTACCAGCGGCTCCTGCGCCACTGTGTTTGCCGGCACCTGCACCATGGCTTCCCTGCAATTTTGTCTGACCCTTCAGCAAGTGGCTTAAAAGCTTTTATTAGACCCTTAAGAACGAGAGTTAGATCCCACGTAGGACATCTAGAGATAGAGACTGGTCTCTTTCTAGTAATGGTTATGAAGAATCTATTAATCAGGCTATACTTTCTTAAAGCTTTATCTAGGAAAACCAAAATTGCTGATGCCTGGGTCTTAAGAGTACATACTGCCAGACCCAGTTACAGATGACAACTTGTTCCTGTTCAAGCTGTTCACAGAATGAACTGTTCTTCCAAGTTATCAGGTAAATACTTCTAGTGGACTCTTTCCTGCTTCCTATAAGGGTTTCAAATACCCTTGGGGACAGCCCCTCCTTTTGAGGCATGCCCTCTCAAGATCCAGACTGTTAAATTTAGATTCTGATTTGGGTAATAAATTGGGCCTTGAGCCAGTAGGTTTGGTCTCTGTGCAAGTTGCCACAGAGTGTCCCTGGACATGTTCTTTAGAGCTGCAAACCAACTTCTCTTCGGCCAGGGTCAACAATGTTTCTTCTTCCTCGATCTTTCGTAGCACCTAAGGTAACAGCTGAAGGGGGTGTAAGCTCCAGGACTGTTCCAGGGCGTTGCTCCGACACAGAGAGAAGAAGGTTTTGCACTTTTTATTCTGGCTGTCGTGAAGAGATCTATATGGGGAACTCCCCACATCTGGGCTATTTGGCAAAATACCTCTTGATTTAGCACCCATTCTGAAATTTTTGTTCAGCTCATGTAGTCTGCCGAACAAAAAAGCTGCGGATCTGGTCCCCCCCCACCCCGCTATGGTTGTGGTATCGTCTGATCGCACCTGAGCATTCCTTCCAGTCAGTAGATGTCGGAAAAGGAAGAGCCTGTTCAACCACTTTTAGTTCCCTGAATTTCAAGGATCTTGTCTGAACTTCTTTTGGCCACTGCCCATGAACCTGTAGGGCGTCTAGGTGGGCGCCCCAACCCCAGGTACTGGCATCGGTCGTTTTAATGACTGGGTGGGTATGTCTCAAAGGCCTGCCCATGGGTTCATCCACCAGAGCATGCGTTTTTTATAGACTCTGGAATTATTACCCGATAGGCTAAGGACACTGGATCAGGATCCCATGCCTGGCGGTAAAAAGATTTTCTGTTCTACCCGGTCTATGTAGAAACCGAGGAGCTTGCATTTCCTGGAGGGGACTGGATTGAATTTTTCTAGGTTTACTATCCAACCTCAATAATGCAGTAGCTCAAGAGTCACGGAAAGGCTCTGATCGCCTAGATAAGGAAAAATTTAAATTCCCTGGCTCCTTGGGACATTCATGACTTCCACCAGTGTCTTTATGAATATCCAGGGAGTGAGGAGATGCAAAACGTCAAGGAATTCCCTTCAAAGAGAATTCCGCACAATCTGGCCTTGAAGGTAAGGCCCCCCTGACAGGTTTTTAACCAAATAGCTTGTCTGGTTGAATTAACTAGGGCTAATGCACTGGACATGCCTCTAACCACCCGGCGGTGGCATCTACTTGGGAGGAGATGGTACTCTACATACAGGGGAGGGTCTCCAAAAGGGCTTCTTTTGGCGTATTGTTTTCTGTGTATCCATTTAGGTACTGAGGCCAGACTCCCAGATTTTCGGCAGCACAAACTAAAGCCTGGTTAGGTTTGAAGGTAAATGAGACCGCATCCCAAGTCTTTTTGAGGATTCTGTCTGTGCGTCTGTCGGTAGGGTCTTTAAGTGAACCGGAATACTCCAAACTCGGGTCCGAATCTCTGGAGACCTGTGCCAGGGAGGCTATGGGGCTGCATGAGAATATGGTATGGGAAAATCTTGTGTCAGTGGAAACATGACTACTCTGGGGCTGTCCTGGCTAACAGAGTCGCCTTGTAAATTTCCAGGGTTGAGGCCATATACATTTTCATGAACTCGACAGACTATAATATAAAGCTGCCCCCCCCCCCCAAAATGTATTGTCAAAAGTATTGACCAAAGGGTCTGTTCCAGGATTCCAGAAGGATAGCCTGACAATTTAGACAAAATTTAGACAAAACTTAGTAAGTTTAGAATCCCAGCCCCTAATTCTGGGGACCTGTCTCTTTTTCCTTTTCTTTCTAAAGCCTGGGGTTGGCGAGCCCCACCCTAAGAACTCCTAGGGGTAGGAAACAATAAACAATAAACCCCGGGGGCAAGTTAAAATAAATAGTAAAAAATAAAAGTTATTATCTTTACTGTACTGTGTGCCTAAAATTTCAACACAGTACCATTAGTTAAAAATCTCCAAAAATAGAAACTACCATTTCAACGTTCAAAATAACAAATCTAAAAGAATTACTTACTTTTAATAATCCCAGTGCAACATTAAAAATAACACTGATGCCCTGAAAAGATCAAGTGACACAAATGAATACATAGCATGATCAGAAACATACAGTAGTTGTATTTAGAAACATGAGCACACAACATAATGAAAACAATGTAATACTGTAATGTAATACCTGGTATGGAGTTACAAAAATGATTGTGCTGCAATTTTATTAACATTCCACTGAGGATAAATTAGGTGAGCCAAACATATTTGCATCCCTGTGTATATAATATCTCATTAAAATTATTTGAATGGATTATTTTTCACATTATGTGGTCAGTACACATGTTTTGCCTGCAGGGGTCAGTGTGGTACCTCAAGAAAGCGCTACGCTGTGCTTTTGCCAGATCCTTCCTTCAAATAAGCAGTTATCTGTCATTGTGTACTTCTGTATAGCTCATCATACTGTAAGTTAGGCAAGTAACAGTTTGCCTGTGGTATGATCCCGCACCCAGCCATTTGGAGGAGGGTGAAAGCACTCCCCATTCTACAGGGAAGCTGGGGATGTGGCCAACTGGCTGATTACATCTGCCCACTCTGGAAAGAAGGAATGGGGATGCAATGGGGTGCTGCGGAGTGCAGCTACACATAGCTCCAGCTGTTGGATCGAAGATCAACACGAGCTCACAGGGTAACCATGGGGGTTCACACTGTTGGACATGCCAAGTCATTTATGAGTCTTGGTCCACTTTAAGCAAAGCTTGACTTAATTTATTTCATAAAGGTCTCATCAGCAGACAGCAGGATCATAGTGAGTACCTTTTATCACCTGGATATGTATAGTGAAGTGCTAGCGATATACATTAGTACTCAGCTGGCACTTCCATCTTGTGAATAATAGTTTTTATTGTGTTTAAATGTTATACACATTGTATGACAGACAAGGATAACTACCAGGGGAGAACTAATTAAAATTACATAAATTAGAAGCAAAACAGATTGCTTACTACTGCAGTGCCCTGTATTACCCTGTGACTGAATGGTGTTCTCCTGTATTTGGGGTCATGTGGCACCCTCATAGGCAGAGGTAATGGTGGTGATATATCATATTTTCTTCAATTTTATTTAGTTACTTCATAGATTAAAATGCTAAATCCTGGCTGACTGGCTTCACAGCAAGTGGTTATGACAATTGGCTTTCCATTTTTAAATGTTCTCTATAGTTTGTACGCACCTCACACAGGAGTAGATCAATGATGTGGAAGACCATGTATAGTGGGAACTTGGCAGTAAAAAGAGTCAGGAACCACTGGGAAGCGTACATGTGGGCTTCAAGGCTAATATCCAGGAAGTGAGTGTACAGGTCGGCAATATACTCCTGCAGAGAAAGGAAAATATTATGTAAAATAGCCTTTCCATTTGCATGCTAACAAATACTGCTAGCTGGACCTAGTTCCAAAATTACATTTATTACCATTATTGCATTTCCACTTACTAGGCCAATGCTGGCAAGCATTCTAGGGGCCAAGTGCCCAAACTTTAACCCAAAACTTTATTTAAGTGCCAAACTGATGGCTCAGGTGCCAGGAAGGAGATGAAAAAAAAAACAAAATGCATGTACTGGAAGGATGATGGGTCCCACAGAGAAGGCTCCGTGTGCCACCACTGGCACGGGTCCCATAGTTTCACCACCACTGTGCTAGACTGTGCATAACATAGCTAAGACAACAGCTTTGACATAAAAACGACGTGTAGTGTGACACCAGTGAGGTGTTCTATCCTCATTCCCTGGTGGCTGGAGATAGGAAGTTCATTTTCACCTGAAAAGAGTGTTATCAGAACAAAAGGATAATAATTAGCAAAACATGGTGTTCCTCTGCCAGTGATACTTCTAGTGTATCAATGATGCCCATAGTTTTTATTTAGATTAATTTTCTGTTTTGTCACGGTTAACAGGAATTTCTACCCTAAAATGCCATTTAATGAAGTAAGGCTTCCTAACTATTGGGCATTACCCTGGTTCATTAAGCTACACATTAATTCATATCTAAGAGGACCAAAAAAACCAAGGCAGTGTCTGAAAGTCAGAGAATGGTTAAAGATATCCAGAGACAGACGCCTTAGAGACTGGGCAGCACAATAGCCATGGCAATTTTCTCTATGAGAAAATGTTCTGTGGTGGCTCCTGACTGCGAGTTTGATGGCAAACAGAAGATATGAGGCAGCGAGTCTGGCCTGGATTGCTAAAAAAAGACAGGAAATACCTGGCATACGCGGAAAAATCATAAATTATCTGTCCTTTGCAATGCCACCGCATAGACCCCTGGTTAGCTACAGGTGGAGTGAGAGCTAGGGACCTGATTGATGAAAACGGATAGGTAACAATTGACCAGCTGAGGGTTAAATGGATCACTTCCACATGGGATCATTAGAATCTGTTTAGATTTCAGCATTATATTAAAAGTCTGGGCCCCAAACAGAGCATGCTAAACCCTCTACAGAATTTGAAGACTTAGCAAAAGACTAACCAGGACAATCTCCCAATTGTACCGCCTATTAAACTCCTTACACACAGATAAGCCCTGTTTCTGTAGAGAATGGGAAGAAGAAATCGGGGCGAGTCTCTCGGACAGAGATTGGGAGAAAATATTTTTGCTGACACATAAAGCTTGTATATCTACTTGCATACAAACTTTAAATACACGAGTACCATATCCCTAAAAAATTAAAATGATTCAGTCAGTTGACTTGCAGTGCTGTAGATGCCATGGGGAGCTGGGCTCTTTCATGCCTATATTCTGGTCCTGTAGAAACATTAAACCTTTTTGCTATAATTTATGCTATATGCTTTTATGCTATAATTCCCTTTATACGGAAACTCTCAACTCTACCAGTACAAGAGGATCTGACTTTTCTCTTGCTACACCATACCAAAATAGGCTATGATAGGTATATGAATTCCCTTCTGATACGCCTGGTTAATGCAGAAAAAGGCCTAATCCCAAGATTTCTGGAACTCGGAAGCGATTATTTCAGGGATTGGTTCTATGAAATACAAAGTGTTAGAGAGATGGAGGAGCTCACAGTCATTGCATGGCAGAGATGCTCACTTTAGAGCTGTATGGATGGAATGGGTTCTTTTTCAAGATACAGATGCCTATAAAATATCTAGTCCAGTCTGATGTCTATACACATCAGTTCACATTTGCTTGTTCTGAAAAGTAGTCACCTTGCCTCTTTTCCTAACTACCTGAAACACACATTAGATATATGGTCATTTCTCCCCTTCCTGGATGGGTATTTCTTGATGCCGTTCACATTACTTGAAGCGACCTCTCCTCCCGCCAGCCAGCATATTTATAGGCATTTTTTGCGATAGTGCTCCTTTAAATGCAAATCTGTTGCTCCAAACCCATTTTTTCCATCCCTAAATGACTCTCACACAGCTGGAGCAAGTAATTTGTAAGTAACTGTTATTTAAAACTAGACAGAGTGTAACTTCCTGTGCCACAAGTTCCGCCCACAGTGGTGGCACAGCTTTTTTTGTGTGTCTACCATTTTGGTAGAAAAGGGTATAATCTGTGAGCCAAGGTGAGAAATAAGGAATAACGTTTCCTATGGACCTAAATCATATTTCCTGTAGATATGGTAGAAGTTATAAACGGAGCAAGCCAGTTAAGTGAGGACTCTTCCCCTTGCAATCACCCTGTTCAATCTCTCTAAAAAAAGTAGGCTGCAAAGCTATGATAATTTATTATAAAGAAATATAGATATTGTTCTTTGTCTTAAAATAGTTCAGCAAACAGAAATGCATGAAAGGTGAATAAAATGCTGATAAGCAGACCGGGAAACAAGCTGCCATGCACCAGCAGTGCCTGGAACCGACACATTATTAGTAACAGATAAAAATTGTTAAACAATGAGGATTAACATAATTCCTTTAGCTGATTTGTTCAATTTACTGTACAAATAACAAAGGATATATGAAGTGTAAATCAGCCCAGTCCACCATTTACCTAAAAGCAATTTGTGCCATAATAAGAATCTGGAAAACAGTCTTTTAGGAAACAACTAAGGTACAACTAAGCTGCAGGACAGATGTCAATCCCAACCACCATCCTTTATTGAACTAAATAGTATGATGTGATCAACTTTATACTTCAGAGACTATCATTCAACCAGGTTTTCCGACTCTTGCACTACCAATATTTAAGAAATAGCATGAGGGATATTACTTTTTAAATGTCCCATTCCTTCCTAAATGATTACAGCCGGGCAACATCTTGCCAGCTGATCCCTCTTGTAGAAATAATTTTACCATTTCCAGTACAGCCACCCATTCAGGTAAATGGGCAAGCGGCCTCTCCAAGATGGCTCCATCCAGGGCTGGATTAGCAGGTCGTACAGCACTGAATAGTGGGCGAAGTAAGCTATTTTGTTGTAAACTCCATGTCCTGAATAGGGCGCAAAGGGAGAGAGGAAAAGAGGGGAGTGTTCATCACCTGGACATCCAATTTAAAATGACCGGACTCCCATTTCAATATGCAGCTCTTTAATGAGGTGAGTATCTGATTGGCACCGTTCTCTAGTTTAGCGGCGGAGATGCACAGGAAGGGAGCTTGATTGCCCAGAACTTATATCTATAAAAACTTTAAAACAATCAGAAGCAAGGGGGAGCCCTTCCCCTCACTGTTAAAATAATGACATCATAATACACTTCCTATATGTAAACATCACTTACTTTCTGTGCAGACCACTGTAATATTCACTTTGCACGAAAACACCAGATACTGAAAGTGCCAGTACAATATAATATAGTATAGTATCCCCACTTAAATTATGTGCTAAATAAAGAGGTTCAGAGATAGAATAAGCCAGTAGCAGCAACCAAGTATACATGTCACCAGAGGACTGAGGGCCAAGTTTTTATCAGACTAGCAGGAATCAACTGCAGAGTAGGTAGGACACTTAAACTGGAATTTAATGGTCTGTCTGTACAATTTATAAGAAAATGTATGGATTTTATTAGCACTAAATGAAACCAAAATGTGAAATTGTGGTACCCATACATCTCCAGTTTGGTCACCACAAACCTGAAGTAAGTCCATATCGTCATATACAGGAAACAGCAAGGTTCAATTTCTGTGAAAGCAGAAAAAAATGGGGCCAAACTGAGTGTTTAAGTGGCAAAGTTCTTCAAATGAGTGGAGAAGTTATCCAGCTTTAAGAAACAATCCCTCTCAGTGTAGGTGAAAACAGAGTTCAACTGCTGTACAGTACATGTATAACTATCAACTATTACGTTCAATTACTTCCTAAATGAATGCACCAAGAAAATTAAAATGAGACCCTGCTTTCAAACATCTATTTATTATCCTGACCTGCATTAGACGTTCCAGTTGATAAAACTTGCAGTGCAAATCTTCAAAGTTCTGCTTGAAAAGTTCCCTGAGTCCATAATCAAACATGATTTTGACCAGGACGCTGAAAGCTTGTTCTTCAGGCATCTAGGGAGGAAAACAAAAGAGACGCTTCCTGTGTAAATCTTATAGCACCCAGTACTTTATGTAAACATATCTGCAGACATCCCATCTAAAAAAACACTAGGAGTCAGATCTGGTTTATGGGCATGAGCTAAAATGCTTAAAGGGATTGTCCGACTAAAACGAAATAAAAAAAACTATACCTAGATCTTTTTCAGCAACAGCTCCATGCAGATCTGGTTTGTCTGTGTAGCTCCTCTGCCCAGAGCCATCATACTTACCGAGGGCTGGGATCCAGTGTCTTGGTCTCCCAGTGATGATGGGCTCTGTGGGGTCCTTGTTTCCACCCTCATATGCCTATTCCATTCATTTCAATAGAGGAGGTGTCCCAAGGTGGGCTCAGCACGTTCCCTTCATTGCAATTATTTGAGTAGGCATGTTAGGGGGTGTGAAGGCAGCTTCAGTGGACACTGCCATGTCTGCTTGGCGCTGCAGAAAAGGAATTGCTTGATCTCCTTCATCAGTAAATATGATTTTTTTTATTTTTATTTTTAATGCCTAAGCAGGGACTTTAAATATCATTACACTTTTATGCATTCCTCTATTTATATGACACCACTTAACTCCACTTAACTACAGAAAGAGTGGGCGGTATAACCAGTTTTGCTACCACAACCCCGTTTGATTACTTGGATCTGATTACCACTAAGCACGGACCACTAGGTAGCGGGGCAGGGTGGGGGGTAGTTTATAATGGGCAGTCTGGCTGGACTGGCCCTTTAAAAGGATGAAAAGATGGTGAGTGGCAGATAAAATGAGATTCCTGTGCCAGGAACATCACGTTGGTTCTTAAGGCAGGGGAAAAAGCTTTATCTCTGCACTTGGGTCATAGGCAGCAGATCAAATTAGTTTAAACCTTTCTCAACCTACATAAAACAGAAAAAATACAAAATTTGGCTGTACAGTGGATATAAAAAAATACGCTGGAATACCAGTTTTTGGCATGTAAAAAAAAAAATCAGATCAGAAAGAGTAATTTCAGAACTTTTTCCACATTTAATGCCACTTATTAAATGTACAATTCGGTTGAAAGAGAAACTAATATAATGTAATATAATGTGGTTGCATAAACACACATACCCTTAGTCCAGGCTTCTAGAAAAAACATACCCCCTGCTGCCAATAAATGCGGGAGAGTGTTCCCCTAATGACCAGAGTGGGACTGGCAATGGCATTTTTTTTTCTCTGTGTTGAGTTATCCTATGACAGCAATCAATCTATCACCATTGCACATCTAGACTGCCCACTCTTACTTACAAATCTACAAATCTGTCAGATTACAAAGGGATGCCCTTTGTATGGTCATCTTCAAGTCATCCCACATATTCTGAATTGGCTTCAATTCTGGGCTCTTTATGTGGCTCCTTTAAATGTTGCTGTAGGCCTGCAGCCTCCTAGACCAATTTTTTTCTGGTCATTTCATAATTTTTAAGTGATGTCCAGTTCTTGGTAATGTCAAATTGTATGCACTTCTTTATTGTGTATATTTCTTAGTATAGCTAACGGCTTGAAAAGTATTGTACCCATCTCCTGGCTTCCTTCCTTTTGATTAAGGGATTAACGGCCATTTGTTTAATCATTTTCATTATGGCAGCTGTGTACCGACTACTTCTTTACATGGGTTTAAATGTGATCATTCTAAATCTGGACACAATCACATCACTCTTCATAAGAGTGTGTTCACACTCATCCAACAACATGATTCCAGTTTTGCTATTTTTATTTCTCCATCTAAAGTATTTCACTTTTAAATGAAGTTGTACAGACTATGGGTTACATTAAAGGTGGAAAAGTTTTTGCAATGATGCTTCTTCTTTTGTCCGGTTTCTTACATTATATTTTAACGGGGCCCTGTAGAATTTTTATATCCACTGTATCTGGCCTTTAAATGTACATTTCCCATGAAGCTTCTGATGAATACAAATAGGAAAAAAATATTACATGTAACAGGAGAACAGCAGCAAGGAAGGATTGTCCTTGGCAATAGCCAATCTCTTCATCATACACAGAATAGGCCTATGAAAGAATGACAGAAGACAGAAGGTTACAACTTCCTCAAAATCTTGTCAAATAAAGTAATATGTCTTCAATAACTTTCCATTCTTAGCACTTGGCAAGTAACCCAAGCTGCTAATATACAGATAGCATCCTGCGAGAACAAACTTTTAACCAAAACACAGATGAACACCTGTTCAATCACTCTTCTACTTTTGACATTTGTAGCATTGATCAAAATAGTTGCACTTAATATTCAATGTATCTTTTTTGGGGGGGCTCCCAAAACGTTTTTCTTTGGGAGCAAAAGAATCGCACACAGATACTGTAGTAAAACCCCAGGGCTCCTGAATTTTTGTACACTCTCCACCCAGACAGCGATGGCGATATATTTAATCCCACTTCTTGATATTCGCCCAGCACTCCTGTATTACACAGTTTTTTCTTTCTTAAAGTGATTGGCAAGTCAAAAAATACAATTCTGTGAAACTCACCTGTAGAATTGTTTTTGGATACATCCAGTCCAGGTTGTCCCAATACCCTTACAAGATGGGTGTTCGCCCCCAGGGGGCGCTCGACTGCAAGATCAAAAGATGTAGCTTCTCCCGGCCCCCTATAAAGGGAGGTGTCCCTCTATCATTCCCCAGTGGTTAAAAAGCAGTATTTAACAAGAGGACAAGGCCGGGAGGCCTAAGAAACCATGTTACTTCACATAGCTTCAGCTTGTACTCTCTCTAAACAAAAATTAGAACAACAATGTCCAATGAAGAAAAAATGGTTGATCACCATAACAGGCAAACTGGACATAATGAACACAAGGGCAGGGTGGGATGACCTGGACTGGATGTATCCAAAAACAATTTTACAGGTGAGTTTCACAGAATTGTATTTTTCCCTACATCCAGTCCACGTCGTCCCAATATCCTTACAGATGGGACATCCAAAAACAGTGTCCAATTGGGCGGGATCTCCAGTGCGGAACAGCATGTAGTTCATTTCACTACCGCCTGAAGCACCTTTCAGCCAAAAACAGCATCAGATGAGGCCCTGACATCCACCTTGTAAAACTTTGTAAAAGTATGAACAAAAGACCAAGTGGCGGCCTTACAAACTTGTTCCACCGATGCCTGGTGCTGAAAAGCCCAAGAAGCACCAATAGCTCTGCTATAATGAGCTGTGATCCGAAAAGGGGGCTCCTTCCCCCTGGCAGAGTATGCTTGCACCACCGCCTGTCTGATCCACTTACTGAGAGTGGACTTGGCTGTTAGGACAAAGAGCAAATCCGATTTCCTGAAGCAGTCAGTCGCAGCCAGGTAATACTTTATGGCTCTGACCACATCCAAGGCATGGAGGGTCCGTTCTTTGAAATTAGCCGGTGCTGGACACAAGGAAGGTAAGACAACTTCCTCATTAAGGCGAAAGGGAGAAATGACCTTAGGCAAAAAATCACCTTATCCCTGTGCAGCTCAAAGTAGAGTGGTTTCATACAAAGCGCGGCCAGCTGATACACGACGCACCGAGGTGATCGCTACCAGAAAGACCCCTTTGAGAATCAACATCGACAATGCAGCATCGCTCAATGGTTCGAAGGGAGGACCCTGAAGAGCAGATAGTACTAAATTCAAGTCCCATGCCGGTAATACTGACTTACGCGGTGGCCGGACATGGCTAACATGGAAAAAAGTCTTGACCAACCTATGGTTGGCAAAGGATCTCTGGAAAAAGATGCTAAATCCGAGACCTGACCCATGAGGGTGCTCAGCTGGAGACCCAAGTCTAAGCCGTGTTTTAAAAACTCCAGAATCCTAGAAATAGCAAATATTCGGCAAGGAAGGCTCTTGGCCTCGCACCAAGCGATATAGGCCCACCAAACTCTGTAGTATATCATGGAAGAAGATTTCTTCCGTGCCTGAATCATAGTATGCACAACCGTGGCCGATAACTCCTTCTCCGTCAGAATTAAAGCGGACCTTCACTCTAAATAAGAGTCTATCTTATATGTTTCCCACACCCTGTACATACAGATTGCTCACATTAAAAATCATCCTACCTGCATCTACTGCATTTTATAAGCCTTTAAACATCCAAGATGGCGGCTTATGGAAGCTGCCATTTTTGCAGGCAGCCTGCAAACAGGAAGTGCCTGCAAACAGGAAGTGCCTGTGCTGCTCTGCATTCTGGGACTGCTGACCTTTCCCTGACCCCAGCTCTGCTCTGTCTGAGCAAAGCACAGCTATAACCCGCCCCCCTGTACCTTATCCCACTCTCCTCTCCTCAGTAAGTGTGATGCTTCTGAGTCAAGATGGCGGCGCCCGTATCCTAAATTCCCGAACAGAGTTGCAGCCCAGTGGGGGAAAGTATAATAAATTAGTGACTAAACATGTAAAATATATTAATTTTAGATGCTGAGGAATTGTTTTTTAAGAGTTTGGGCTTTTCATTAAATCATGGTGAAGGTCCGGTTTAAGGTCTTAATAGCCAGGCCGTCAAAGCCAGCGCCGTAAATTGGAGTGCCGCAGCGGCCCCTGTGTGAGAAGCCCTGGGTTGTCGGGCATGATGTAGTGATCTATTGACATCTGAACTATGTCCGCAAACCAACTCCTTCGTGGCCAGCGAGGAGCCACCAGGATGGTTGGTACCCCTTCCTGGGCTATTTTGCACAGCACTCTGCCCAGGAGTGGAAACGGAGGAAATGCATACAGAAATTTGAACTCCGTCCAAGGAATCGCCAGAGCGTCTGTTGCAATGGCCAGAGGATCTCTTGAGAGGGAGACGAACCTTGGAAGCTTGTGATTGTGCCTGGACGCAAACAGGTCCACGTCCAGCTGACCCCATCGGAGACACAGAGCGTGAAAAGACTTGCTGCTGAAAGACCATTCCCCCAGGCGCAAGGCGCTCCTGCTCAGGGAGTTTGCCTCCTGATTTTCCACCCCGGGAATGTAGACCGCCGAGATGCAGGGAACATTCTCCTCTGCCCAAGTCAGAATCTGGGTTACCTCCTTGAGGGCTCTCTTGCTCCGAGTCCCGCCCTGGTGATTGATGTAGGCGACAGCCGCCTGATTGTCCGAGCGAACCTGGATCGCACAACCCCTTAAATGAGGAGTCAAGCGTAGAAGCACCAACCGGATCCCTCTCAGCTCCAAAAGATTTATGGGTAAGCCATTCTCTTGCAGACCCCACTGACCCTGGATCTTCTGGGTCTGCCAAAAGCTTCTCCAGCCTGTCAGACTGGCATCTTTGGTAACTATTTCCCAATGGGGAGTCAGAAAGGACTTGCCCACCAGCAAGTTCCGGGAGTCCAATCACCACCAGGGACTGCCTGGCCAGGGGGGACAGCGAAAAGCCTTGTTCCAGAGATTCCTGCATCCGATTCCAGCCGGTCAGCAGGTTCAATTGCAGAGGTCTAATCTGAAATTGGGCGAAGGGCACTGCCTCGAATCATGACACCATTAGGCCCACCAATCTCATCCCCAGACGTACCGACGGCTGCTGACAAGACAGCAAGGTCTGCACTTGCGTCTGGAGACCCAAAACATTCTGCTGTGGCAGAAAAACCTTGACCTGAGCAGTGTCTATTGTCATTCCCAGGAAGGATCTCACTGTTGCGGGAGTGACAAAGGACTTGGGGTAAATGACTACCCAGCCGAATGCCTCCAGGGTTGACAACACCGTCCGAGTATCGCTCTCGGCCTGCTGAAGGGACTGGGCCTCAATCAGCAAATCGTCCAGATAGGGTAACACACGAATGCCCTGGCTCCTCGGGATAGCCATGATGCCCGCTAGCACCTTGGTGAACACACAGGGGGCTGAGGATATCGCGAATGGAAGTGCTACAAACTGGTAATGCTGATCCTCCAGAGCAAACCTCAGGAACTTCTGATGTCCCTGGAAAATTGGGATGTGCAGATAAGCATCCCTGATGTCCACCATGGTCATGAAGTCGCCGGGCCGAAGAGATCTCACCGCCGACCGTAATGTTTCCATGCGGAAGTGTCTGACTTTTACAAACCTGTTGAGACCCTTCAGGTCCAGGATTGGTCTCAGCGTTTCGTCCTTCTTGGGAACCGTGAACAGGTTGGAGTAAAATTCCTGACCCTGTTCCTGCCGTTCTCAAGGCTTGGGCCTTTAGCGGGTTTTGGGATATCCTTGAACAGAGGAATTTTGTGGGCAGCCTAGCTGCCAGCTCTATCTTGTAAACAGAGGACACTACCTCATGAATCCACCGATCCGAGACGAGCCGCCTCCAGATCTGAGCAAACAGCAGAAGCCGTCCCCCCACCCGGATGGGTGAGGGCGCCCCCTCATGCCTGAGAGGGCTTGGTAGGGGGCTTGGATTTAGCTCCCCAGGAGTGGTTGGGTCGGCCGCGGGATCTACATCTGCCCCAGGTATCTCTACGGCCACCTGGAAATGAAGAACCTCTTCCTCCTCGAAAGGAACGATAGGAAGAGGGGTTCCTAAAGGACCGAGCAGGCTTCCTTCTCTGAGGGAGTCTACCATTCTTGACCAAAAGGTCCAGACGCTCCCCGAACAGCCTGTTCCCCACAAAAGGGATACTCCTGAGAGACTTCTTGGCAGCCGCATCAGCCGACCATTGCCGCAGCCAGAGCGAGCGGCGCAGAGCAACAAGCAAGGCCAAAATCCTGGCACCGAGCAAGATCACATTGTTCATGGCAGTAACAACAGAGTCAATGAAATCCAAGCAGGCCTTGAGTTCCCTATACTCCCCAGCCTGCCTGCGAGCCTTAGCTCTATCCACAAGGTGTCTCACCTTCTTTCTGTTGGCTAGTAAGACAATAGCCGCACACAGGACGAAAAAGGGCACCAGCAAAGGTGAATGCATGGCAGACCAGCTGATCCATGAGCTTGTCAGCAGGGTCACGTAAGGAAGCAGTGTCAGGTGACTGCATAACAGTAGTATTGGACAACCCCGACACAGGAGGATCCACCTCGAGAGGGTGAAACCATACCCGAACCAGTTCATCAGAGAAGGGATACCACCTATCCAGGCCCTTAGGAACCGACGGTAACTTGTTAGGCCTTCCCCATTCCTTAAGGATCATGTTAGAAAAGTGGGCCTGCTCTAGGTAGACCCGCCTTTGCCTCTCGGGCCTAAACAAATATCCCTGCTTCCTCTTAGCCGCTCTGGGAAGGACAATGTGTAGTGTATCAAACACTGAGGAAAGCAATTGCTCCATATCATCCGGGAGCCACGCATCCTCGTCCGAGAAACAGTCAGACATACTGTCATTGCCAGCAGAATAATCCACCATGGAGCGTGAATCATCTGGCAACTCACCTTCCTCCACAGAGCCCAGACCATGAAAAAGACCATCATCATCCGAGTAAATGGGCTCCAGATGCCGCTTCTTACTCAATGCCTTCTTAGGGGCCGACAACGAGATCTGTCTCTCGAGATTGGCCAGCCTATGCGCAAAATCAGCATGAGACCCCTTGCTGGCTCCCCCTTCGCTGGGGGCTGAATGCAACAGCGGAGGGACCGGAGAGGCCGATGGCAGCGCAGGGCTAAAGGCAGGGACGCCCGCCCGTTCATGGTCCAAAATAATGCCTCTGGCACATGTGGTACAAACAGTGCTGAATATGCCCAGAGGATTCCTACTGTACAAGGGGCAGAGCATGTCCTGCCCAAATGGGGCCCCAGCTCACTATCCCCTGATGCCTCCATTATGGTGATCTAAAATAGTCAAATTCACAAGGGTACAAGACAGGTATTATGAGTGTGCCATACACTCCACTTCGATCTTCATGACATCTGGGTAATCTCCAGTAGAGGGCGAACTTCTGCAGAGATGAATATGCAAAAAAAGAAAGCCCCTCCCGGTCCATATATACCTGGGACCTTCCACCAATTCCCCAGTGTATAAAAGCAGTAAAGGGACCAGGAAGAACCCATTATAACCTTAACAATCAAAACCAATGGTTCACCATATAAAAGCCCCAGAATACCTGAAAAAAAGGGGTGGGGGCGAAGTGGAGTGTATGGCACACTCATAATACCCGTTTTTTTTTTTTTTTTCAATATTTTTTTTTTTATTGAAGTTTTTTGGTATAAAAGATATACAGCACGACATTTTGGTCATTTACAAATAAACTGTTACAAAACATGAATTGTCGTCTTCATACTGTGACTCATACAGTTAAGTCATTTTCAATAAATTGTCAGGCACTTTTGGAATGTTTGGGCTCCTAAAATTTAATGACGTACCAGTCATGATCAATTTAAAGCTAGCACCTATGAACTAGTGTTTATCCTTACTCAAATTGTCAGGCGGGTGGGTTATCCTCACCTGTCACATGCTCTCTACACCGCCACCCCTCTGGTGTCAGGAGGGGGGTAAGGGACCTAGGGAGGGGGGGTAAGGGACCTAGGGAGGGGGGGTAAGGGACCTAGGGAGGGGGGGTAAGGGACCTAGGGAGGGGGGTAAGGGACCTAGGGAGGGGGGGTAAGGGATCTAGGGAGGGGGGGCGGGAAACAACAAGTGGGGAGGAGGGGGACAGACAGGAAACAAGGAGAGATGACAGAAGAATGCGCACATATAAGAATGCATGTAAAGGGGAGAATTTGCAGGCCATTTCTTTACTGCAACAGGGCCTCTTTCAAATCCGGGAACGAGTATTCCACCCATGGGTTCCAAATCTTCATAAATTTCTCATGGGAATCCTTCAGGATGCTGGTTAATTTTTCGTTGATGAACATGCCATTCAGCCTCTCCTTTACCATCTGAAATGGAATACTCCCTTTCCTCCATGAGCTCGCTATTGCTAACTTGGCCGCCAACATGACCTGAGTTAGCAGGGCGATAATACCCGTTTTAAAGGTGAGTACTCCCAAAACGGTATTATTCTAAGTGTGCCATACACTCCACTTCGATCTTCATGACATCTGGGACATCCAATAGCAGTGTCCGTCATGGGTGGGAACCAGAAACAGTAAAGAATGCACCAACTCAAACCACTGCAGCTTGCAGAACCTTGCGGCCAAAAACAGCATCCGCTGAAGCCCGCACATCAACCTTGTAAAACTTGGAAAAAGTATGAACGGAAGACCAAGTAGCAGCCTTACAAACCTGTTCAACAGAAGCCTGGTGCTGATAAGCCCAGGATGCACCAACAGCACGAGCAGAGTGCGCAGTGACCCTAAAATGGGGAGACCTCCCCTTAGCAGAATAGGCCCCAACGATAGTCTGATGAATCCATTTGCTAATCGTAGACTTAGCAGGCGCCAACCCTTTCCTGGGCCCACAGGGCACCAAGAAAAAAGCGTCCGTCTTGCGGAAGGAAGAAGTAGTCACCAAATAGTACTTCACACAAGGAACAACATCCAAATTGTGCAGAACCCTCTCCTTGTCATTGTTAGGCTTAGGACACAAGGAAGGGAGAACAATATCCTGATTGAGGTGGAAAGCAGACACCACCTTAGGAAGGAAATCCGGCTTAAAACGAAAAACCACCTTATCCTGGCGTCTCTCAAAGTAAGGGGCCTGAATCGACAGGGCCGCCAACTCAGAGACCCGCCGAACTGAAGTAATAGCCACCAAGAAAGCAACCTTCTGAGTGAGAGCCAAAAGAGCAATAACCTGTAGCGGCACAAAAGGAGGACCCTGCAGAGCAGAGAGAACCAAATTCAAATCCCAAACAGGAACTACAGCCTTCCGAGGGGGCCGCACATGGGCGACCCCTTGGAAAAAGGTCTTAACCAGCGGATGTAAAGCAAAAGACCTCTGGAAGAAAACCGACAGAGCAGAAACCTGTCCTTTCAAAGTACTAAGCTGGAACCCAAGATCCAGATTATGCTGAAGAAACTCCAAAATCCTGGGTATAGAAAAACCCTGCAAGGCAAGGCCCTAGCCTCACACCAATAAATATAGGACCTCCAAGTCCTATAGTAAATGCCAGAAGAGGACCGCTTCCTAGCCCTAATCAGGGTCTGAACAACAGTCTCAGACAAACCTTCCTCTTTCAAAATGAAGGTTTCAGCAGCCAAGCCGTCAAAGCCAGCATTTGTATATTGGGGTAAAGTAGATGACCCTGAGATAGCAGGTCTGGCAACAAGGGAAGTCGGTATTGGTCTACGGCCATCCTTACGACGTCTGCGTACCAAACCCTTCTTGGCCACCTTGGAGCCACCAGAATCGCTGGTGCCCCTCCTAGAACCAGTTTGCGAACTACCTTGCCCAGCATGGAGACGGGTGGAAACAGGTACAGAAAACCCAACTCCTTCGAAGCCAGTGACAAGGCATCCACTGCCAGAGACAGAGGATCCTGAGAAAGAGACACAAAGGGCGGAAGTTTGTGATTGTGCCTCGAGGCAAAGAGATCCACCTCCGGAGTCCCCCACTTGCGGCAAAGATCCAGAAAAACCTCGGGGTTGAGAGACCACTCTCCGTGGCGAGAGGATCCCCTGCTCAGGGAATCCGCCTCCGTGTTCTCCAATCCCGTAATGTAGACTGCCGAAAGGCAAGGAACATTGCTCTCCGCCCAGTGCAGGATCAGAGAGACTTCCCTGAGGGCACTCCTGCTGTGAGTCCCTCCTTGGTGATTTATGTAAGCTACTGCCGTTCGGTTGTCCGAATGAACCTGAACCAGAAGACCCCGTAAATGTGGGGTCAGCCGAGCCAGAACCAGTCGAATGGCTCTGAGCTCCAAGACATTGATGGGTGTGTGAGCCTCCTGGGGACCCCACACCCCGCTGAACTGATGACTCTTCCAATAACCTCCCCAGCCCGACAAGCTGGTATCCGTGGTAACCGTCTCACAACAAGGTACCAGAAAAGATCTGCCCTTCACCAGATTGCTCGAGTCCAGCCACCACCGAAAGGACTGCCGAACCCTGGGAGACATCCTGAAAGGTTGATCCAATGACTGAGGGCACCTCCCAATACGTCAATAGGTGAAGTTGAAGAGATCTCATTTGAAACTGTGCAAACGGCACCGCCTCGAAGGAGGACACCATCAAACCCACCAGTTTCATCCCCTGTCGGATAGAGGGACAAGGACTGGCCAGAAGAAGGCGGATCAGGCCCTGAATCCCCTGCACCTTGGTCTGGGGCAGAAACACTCTGGCCCGAATGGTATCCAGATTCATGCCCAGAAATGAAATCACCCGAGACGGGGAGAGAGAAGGCTTGGTGCGGTTGATCACCCACCCGAACCTTTCCAGGGTCGACACCACCTGGTGGGTGTCCAGCTCCGCCTGATGGAGGGAAGAAGCTGATATCAACAGATCGTCCAGATAAGGCACAATGCGAATGCCCTGAGATCTGAGCAGAGCCATTATGCCCGCCAACACGTTGGTGAAGACCCTCGGCGCCGAGGTCAGACCGAAGGGAAGAGCTACAAACTGATAATGTTGATCCTCCACCGCAAACCGGAGGAATCTCTGATGTGCCTGAAAAATCGGAACATGCAGATACGCATCCTTGATGTCTATGGATGTCATAAAATCCCCTTGGCGAAGGGAATTGATAGCCGAGAGTAGAGTCTCCATGCGGAACTTTTTGGCTCTGATAAACCTGTTGAGAACCTTGAGATCTAGAATGGGTCTCACCGAACCCAATTTTATTGGTACCGTGCAAAGGTTGGAGTAGTAACCCCTGCCTCTCTCCGACAGAGGCACTGGGCATGTCCAGAAGGTTTCTTACTGCTAACAGGAGCCCCTGTGCAGCCTGAGGGTCCGAAGGCACCCGAGACCTTAAGAATCTTGGGGCCGGCCAGTACTCGAACTCCAGTTTGTACCCGGAGGAGACCACTTCCAAAATCCAAATGTCTGTGACCTCCCGGGCCCAGACCTGGAAGAAGAGCCGCAGCCGTCCCCCCACCCTTGTGGGTGAGGGTGCCCCTTCATTGCTGAGCCGGTTTAACGGCCGGCTTGGGCTTGGAAGCCCAGGCAGGCGCGGTACGAGCCCGACCTCTGCTTCTGTTCCAGGACAAGCCCCTGACACCCGAGAAGGCCAAACCCCTAACCACTCTGGCCCCTCGAAAGGAAGGAGTGAACGAGCCCGCCCCCCGAAAGGGGCGGCGCTGTTTCCTCCGCTGCGGCAACTTACCTCCTTTAGCAACAGCATCCAATTTATCTCCAAACAGCCGCGAACCCAAGAAGGGAAGAGCTGTGAGCGACTTCTTGGCCCCAACGTCCGCTGTCCACTGGAGGAGCCAGACCAATCTGCGCATAGCCACCAGTAAGGCTGAAGTCCTACTACACACGACAATAGAATCTTCCATCGCAGCCATGACAAAATCCATGAACAATTTGCATTTCTTAAGGATAGCGAACTCAGCGCCAGCTGGATCAAACTGAGCGTTATTCAGCCAGTCCCTGATAAGGGAGACAAGCTACACCAGGGCAGATGCACTAACAGGCCGCAGGGCCGAGTCCACGTTGGCAAATGCGTGGCACGCCATCTGATCAAGGTGCTTATCCTCGCCATCCTTAAGGGAAGTGGCGTCAGGGGTGTTCAGCACAGAAGAGTTGGTCAAATCTAAAACTGGCCGGGAGGAGAAGCAGCTTAACCGCCTTGAAATGGGATACTTCTTATCCCATCCCTGAGGCACACCAGGAAGCCGACTGGGCCTCTCCCATTCTCTAAGGATCAGTGCATCAAAATTACCCTGGGTAGGGAATTCCACACGGGGCTTGCAGGCCCCAAAAAATTCCCCTTTCTTGAGAGGGGGCGCCTCAGGCGGTTCAACACCTCCAATAAATGTGACAAAACAGTGGCTGTATCTACGGCATCCCCCAGCGCCTGCCCGACATTGGCATTCCCAGACTGAACATAGTCAGCCTCTGCTTCCTGATACAATTCCCCCTCCTCTAACGGGGAATAATCTGACAAATCAGCGGAATCGTCGTCAACATCCCACACGGGCTGGGCCGACGACAAATGTCTCTTTTTAGCCTGGGCTTCTTGCCCACAGTGCTAGCAATAAATTTCTCGATGCTGTCCAACCTAGCCCAAACATCAGAAAGCGACTCCCCACTGGTACCAATGACACTTGAGGTACTGATAAGGTGGGGAGGGGAAGGCGATGAAACGGGAGGAGCCGACCCAGAAGGCTGGGTACCAGGCCTTTTGTGCGCATGGTATACAGATCAGCACATTCTCCCCCGTAAGGGATAATCCACACCCCACACACGGCCCGGAATGTCCCAGAGGGATCCCGAGCCCAGTATCCTGCGGAGCCTCCATATGGTGAATTTTTGTGGTCAGCCGCAAGACCGCAGGTAATTTACGCATAAGCAACCCGGGAAGCCCCTTAAAAGTCCCGGTGGGAGGATTTTTGTGGACAATTTTACACTAGGGACCCAGGACCAGGAGGGACCCCTTAATATGCACATATACAGGGCATCTGTAACACACAAATCAGGCAACATAAGTGCAGTGCAGAGTAAATATGGCAATAACCTTACAGTATATAAGACCACAGCATTTGATCTTGCAGTCACTATATATATATATATATATATATATATATATATATATATATATATATATATTAACTGTATCCCAGCCAGACATGCAAAAACACACACACACGCTCGCGACCAGTGGGGGGCCCCCGCTAGAGAGGAGCCCCCACACACAAGCTAAGGAAGTGGCCCACCGGCCCTTACCACACAGATCCTGATAGAAGATGGCCCCCATGAAGCCTCATGCAGGAAGAGGGAGAGCAGGGGGAGGGCGGGCCAGCGCAGAACGCGCGCTTGCCGAGTACACGCCCCCCTCCCAGCAACGCGGATCCCTAGAAACGAGCACAGAAATCGCGCCAAAGAAGGGTACGGGGCTACCCCTTCCCGAACGCAGCCTGAGGGGGAGAAGCTCCCCCAGGCTGCCACAGCCCTGACATGCCAGTAAAAAAACACACCCTGTATGTCACACTCACACACACACAGTGTAAAACACACCAACACACACAGGGACATAAGCTGGGAAAACAAAATAACGGCCAAGCCAGTCAACCCCCCCCCCCCGGAGGGGAATAAGGGACCCCAGAAGGGGGGGAACCCTGCCAGCCGGCCATAAGCATAGAGGGACGGGGCATCCCACACCAGGATCACCAAGAAAGGTGCTCCTACCTTCACCAGGACCCGCAGCCTAAGCTGAGAGGCTCAATATAGGGGCAATTTAGAAAGGGTCCTGGCAGTAATAGGGACGATAGACGGCCGGACGCGAGCCCGGCTTACCTGTAAGTAAAGAAGTCTTCATCTTCTGTCTTGTCGCCTTCCCTGCAGAGAAGGAACTGGGGAATTGGTAGGAGGTCCCAAGTATGTATGGACCGGGAGGGGCTTTCTTTTTTTGCATATTCATCTCTGCAGAAGTTCGCCCTCTACTGGAGATTACCCAGATGTCATGAAGATGGAAGTGGAGTGTATGGCACACTTAGAATAACGATCCCTCTTCTTAATAAGGGGGACCGGGAGGAACCACAACCCTCAACCTCAATCCCACGACCTATACATGAGAAGGGGAGAAGGGACCATGATCATATTAGGCATAAAGCAAATAGCAAAAGACAATAATGCAGCCATAAAAAAAGGGACTCACGATACCGACAGAGGGACAGCGCAGCCTCCGAAGCACCAGCATGATCCCCCAGCAGCAGACAGGCCCTAGCAGCAGCGCGCAGGCCAGCTTCCAGAAGGATCCTCGAGGGGAGTGCGGCGCTGGCGTGACGTCATCGTGCGCCGACGCCAGACTCTGCCCCCTCCGCGGCGCATCTGGAGAAGACGCCCGCCCCCTTCAAGCACTGCCTAGGCAGCCAAAATGGCGGCGCCCAAGGCCCACCGCGCCTATAGCATCCACGAGCCTCTCCTCCCCCCCCCCGTCACAGACAGCGCCGCATCCCAGGCAACCGACGAGGGAGCGAGGGAGGTGTGTAAGAAGTCAGAGTGCACCTCGCTGAGCCAGCGCGGAGCCAAGTGGTAAAAACACAAGAGTCCACATAGTCAAAACACAGCACAAAAAAAAACCACCAATAAAGCTTGTAGGCAGGGAGGAATACAATCAACAACAAATAGATAGTGGTTCCCCCTCAGGCTCACCATAAGCCTGTGGCCGGCTACCTTTTAGCATAAGGTCTGCGGCCCAGAGCCTAAGCTTTGCCGAACGCCAGCAGACCCTGGCGTTCACCCTACCGCCACGAATCCCATAGCAGCCAGAGGCTGGGAGGCAGGAGTGGGTCGGGAGGGATCCATGGAAATAGGGTCCGCAGCGGCTGACAGTTTAGAACAGTGGCAACTGGCCAAGTGGTGATTGTCTTTACCAGTTCTATCTAAATAATATATATATATATATATATATATATATATATATATATATATATATATTACTTTTTGGAACGTCCAAGTCAATAATCAGAAGACTTCAATTACTGAATAGAATTCAGTCGAGAATGCAGCCATTTTGAAATGTCGAAACCAATCTTTTGATAAAAATATCAGGTGTTGAATAAAGCAACTTAATAAAAAAAAATAATAATAAAATAACACGCTGCTTAAAGACTTCCTGCCTGATGGCTTGTTTGAACTTGACTACAGTCTATTGGTTTGTGGTATCCTCCAGTAGTTTAGCAGTAGTAGTTTTAGCAATAAAGCAATAATATTTTATATGACAGTGATGAGAGTACCTTGCATATTTTGTACAGAGAGTCCTGCCCATCGCCACCAGTATCTTTAAAGTAATCGTGAGCTGGAAATGTTCTGTTGATGTCACGGGTAATGGCGCTATCCTGAGGAGATTCCTGCAGAAACAAAAATACACACCGTTGTGTTTACATGTAAAGTATTGCATTCTTGATTTAAATACACAAATCACATCAAGCAGTCAACAGTACAGCATATTATGGTAAATAAATGACCCCCAGCCTACGTGACCACTGGCAGGCAATCGCAGGACCACATTACAGCCAAGGATTGATGTTAAACTAGAGAGAAAACCAATTGTGGTTGTCCCTTGAATCTAAATCATTCTAAGGCCACTAACCATCAAGATAAGTGATGCCTTGCTGTATGAACCGCCCCTCCCCCTCCATCTTCGGACTGTCAGAGTGCGCCCATCCTCAGCTTCTTAGGTGGCTGCACTACTGATTGGCGAGGCTCTGCATGTAAACAGAACTGTTTGTAGAGCATTACATATGCAGGCAAATGGCTCTGATAGGATGAGAGTCCGTGTATGCAACATAGGACCAAGAAAAGGGGAGTTTGTATGGGTGTTCTGGGGAATTTCACACAAATCAGGATGCCCTCGGGTCACGAAACAAAACCCAGGATAGCCAAAATACCGGGTTTTGTTCCGCTTTTGGGAAATGATTTCGGGGGCTGTGGGGATTATTGTGTGATGTTATTGTTAAAAAAAAATGGGTGTGGGACCGCTTTAAGTTCCGTCAAATTGCATAGGGTGGAAAAGTGAAATGTCTTTCCATGTCCATTCGCATATGGTCTATTAGATTGACTGGCCTTGGTCACACTAGGACATAAGTAGGACATAGTAGTAACTTTTTTATCAATGGGTTCATTTGCTTTTTTTAAACAACTTTTCAAAGACTTGCTCAGACTTGCTTGTGTTTGTGGTGTAGGTTATGCAACGACACTGACTCACCAGAAGTTGGACCTGCTTACTACATCTGTTTCCACAATAACTTGAACCAGTTGTTCTTATTTAGATCATCACCATTCAATTTGTTTTTAGTTTTTGGCAAATGATTGGCTGCAACAGTGATGTGGTTGCATTAGTGATAGTTAAAATGTGTCAAATTAAAAGGGGTGGGATATTTATGCACTTAAAGATGTTACATAGTTAAAAGGATTGGCTAGACATTAAAGACTTCAAAGTATTTTGCTGGTCCCGTTCACACTTCCAATAGCCTGTACGCCCACAAGCTTGGCCAGAAAGAAACCCCCAATCAGAAAGCTGAGCTGACTAAGATATTCAAAGATAAGAAAGTAATTTCAAAGATATCCTGCAGACATACTGGTTCCAGTACTATACATAAAATTATGAAAAGCCCATGCATATTACATATAACGGATTCCAGTTTTTGGACCTGTAGATCATAACGCATATGTCTCTTTATCATTCTCTATATATCACATGCTACTGGCCCAATAGAATCCCTTTAACGAACTGGGCTATATCAAACAGAGCTGGTGGCATTTCTGGCAGTGCTCTGTTAACTAGAGGTTGTGAATGTGCCCCCCGTAGCCAGTCAGGGTCTTGGACGATCTGTATCAAGGAACTGCACCATGGTGAGCAGCTTCTGGTCCCCTTTAACACATCACATGTACTCCTCCGTGGTCAAAAAACTCCTCCAAAATGTTGGGAGGAGTATTTTTAACCTTATGGAAAAAAATGTAGTGCAACCACAGCATGCATGTTTTCCAATGTGCTCATCACACTCGTGATGTTTGGGATCTGGCAGGAGACATGCTGATCTTATAACCGTGTCCATTGCTTTACCCTTCTCTCCTTCCCCCTTCCAAGAAAGTTCACGTAAGTACATGCGGATCTCTGAATAGTACAAAGACTGCATTCATTAACAAGTCATGCTATGTCCAGCTAGCTGGAAACCTACCAGGGAATGAAAAGATGGCCATTACAATCAGGGCATACCTCTGTTGTTCAGTCATTTCACTGTAATAGCATAGGATTGTATAAATGTTTGGAAATGGTACCGCTTATGGGATGGGATGGGTGCTTTTCAGCAGCATGAGCAGAAAGTGGGTAGTAAAAGGTAGCCAATGGAAAGAGTGGGTGCCACTGTGGTATAAACCCCCAAAATTAGATTTACGCCATCCATTGCCCTTAGATCATATGGGTGGTCAACAGGAACAGGTAAACTTGGTGCTGCACAGAGGTCACTTTAAAGGGATACAGAAGGCAAAGGGAATTGTCACACCATGGTGTTGGGCTATGTTTGGCACTGTCCTAAACTGTTTTCCATTTGTAAATTGAAGAAAAAACACCCAAGGTTTACAGTTTCACCTTTATTGTATTAAATAGTTGGGAGCATGGTCCTTGGCTCTATGAAGTCAAATAATAATCAGCATAGAAACATAGAAGGTTTACGGCAGAAAGAGACCATACGGTCCATCTAGTCTGCCCTTACGGTATACTGTATGTACTCTTTACCTTAGGATAGATGTGTGCCTATCCCAGGCATGTTTAAATTCACTTACTGTCGATTTACCAACTACCTCTGCTGGAACTTTGTTCCAAGCATCTACTACTCTTTCTGTAAAATATTTTCTAACATCTTCTCATCGACTAGCTTTAGGTTGTGCCCCCCTGTTCTATCATTTATTTTCTTCTTAAAAACTATTGAATCTTATTTAATCCTTTCACATATTAAAATGTCTCAATCATGTTCCCTCTCTCCCTGCTTTCCTCCAGACTGTACAAAGTTTTTAAGTCTCTCCTGAAGTTTTAATTTTAAGTCCTTCTACCATTTTTGTTGCCCCCTTTTCCCATTTGGACCCATTCTATTTGAAGAATACCTTTTTGCAGGTAAGGTCTCCAGAACTGCACACAGTTTTCTAGCTGTGGCCTCACCAAGGCTCTATACAGTGACATCACAACCTCCCTCTTCCTACTGGTGATGCCTCGAGCTATGCAGCCGAGCATCCTGCTTGCTTTTCCCACTGCCTGGCTACACTGTCCACTCATCTTGCAGCTTTCAGTAATCAAATCCCTAAATCTCTTTCCTCCGAGGTTCTGGCTAACATTACTGCTCATATGGTACTCAGAGCAGGGATTCCTACCCAAGTGCATGATTTTACATTTAGAGACATCCAGATGTCTCATTTTCCATGTTGCAGGCAAACTTTTCACTTACACACATGTATGGGGCCCATGACAGAGACTTGTGGCACAACACTTGTAATTCACCTCAGACTGCACGCCATTAACAACAACACTCTGATACCGATCCTTCAGCCAGCTGGAAATCCACTGAACTATCGAGGGATTGAGTCCTAACTTCAATAACTTATCTATGAGCTCCTAATGTGGTGCAGTGTAGCTTTGCTAAAAGCTAGATATCCACCATACTCATTAACACTTTAGTGACATTGTCAAAGAAATCAATAAGATTGGTCTGACATGATCTGCCTTCAATAAAGCCGTGCTGTTTTGGGTCCAACAGGTAGTTAATTTTTAGATGGGAAATTATCTGTGCATAATGGGTGGGTTCTATAAGACTGCCATTCTCATCACCCTGGCTGTTCTGCCTCTCTCCCAGTGTCCACCGTCCGATGATGCAGAGATTTAGACCACCGGCTTATCCCTATTGGAATTCAAGTGGGCGTGCCACTACTCTGCCTTGTTTCTACTTTCAGAAGCATCTGTGTTCTGACACGAAGAGAGAGCGCAGTCATGATGAGGTGAGCTGCTGAATAACAGTTTATGCACCTTGCCTACAGAGTCCCTATAACACACAAATCTGCATAATATATACAAAATGGTGCATAACCATATTTCTATGCTAAAGGCTTTCTTTGAGCTACAAAGGTCAAATCACTTTTCTGGAAGACCTTGCCGATGAGTTTGGCATTTGAGTAGTTCCTCTTCATGACCTTGCCTTCTCTGTCCAGTCGTTTCTAGTGCTTGAGACGCCCTCCTGAAGCCTCTTGCTAGTTATGTCACCCTCGCCAGCCAAAGTGGAGGCCACGGTGCAGCCAAAGGAAAAGCAGAGGGAGCAGCTTCACCAGTTGGCTCGTGCTTGCATCAACCAGGAAGCATCTGAGCCCCAATGGAGGTGGCTGGAAGAAAACGGGGATGCCAGCCGGTCTGTGCATTTTGATTGGGTGATGGGAGTTCCTATTTGCCTGGGACAGGGGAAACTTGCTAGTGACCAAGGATATGGTGCAAGGCAGATGATATAGAGGCAATCATAAACCACACCAACATAGAGGCATCACTGCCCTTCAGCAGGTGAGCACATATGTCCCTTCTTCTGGGACAATGGTTGTGCCCCAGCCACCTTGGAAACATTTTTGTGCCAGCTGTGGTGGGGCAAAAAGATACAGTGTTGGGGACACAAACACCTGGGTACTGGGATTCTGCAAGTACGAGAATTCTTATTGGAGACATGAAGACAAGTGCCCAGTTATTACTGACAATAGTCACACTGGCAGATGACTTTGTTCTTGTTAAGAATGCTATTGTTTAGGTCTAGCTTGTGACACAACCTACTGTGCCCCTGCTAAGAATACCAGTACCCATTGGGTTACTGGGACTTATCACAGTGCCCATGCTAAGAATACCAGTAACTATGTGTTACTAACCCCACCTTTTTTTTACAGATGGAAAGCATGGCTATTGGACAAAACACAACTAGGCCTGTCTTGCATCTTTCGCTTCAGTGCCCGCTGTCGGCAGCTCTCGGTTATGCTGGGGGGTTGGAATCCACGGGACATGCCTACCTTTCAAAACCTGGCAGTGCATGATGTTTTTTCATGGTCCGTTGCCGGGAATGAGTATGTTAATCTGACTGTAACGTAAGTGGGTACTTAAAGATTCTACAATCAGATAGGATGGTTGGAAATAATAAATGTTAATTCCACTTTCAATGGCATTTTCCATTATTGTGTGCCAAAATGATGTCCTCCAGGTGCAGAGCGTATCTGTGAATTTTATTTTTTTAAATTTGTTTGCAACTCTGTGTTCATCACATTCATTTGATTGGTGGAGGCAACACTCCACATTCCTGATCTCCCAAGTATAACCCTGCTTTAATCAAGCTTCTTCAGGTGAGGGGGTCACAATGTTTTGTTTTTATATCCAAAGGGTTACTGACAGCGTTCTCACATGGGGAGGTCATTATTGCTGCTTGATTTAGTCAAAACAGCTGATTAGCTCACCTGTTGCAGTGGAAGGATTCTGGTACTTGTAGTTAGTAGTTTTTATTCAAGGCCAGGGAAGCTGTTCCCACATTAGCAACATACAGGTATATAAGAAACTTGGAAACAGCATGCTGATAAGTAAATCACAAGCGGGCCCAATCCTAACACAAATGATGATTTTACATTCCAAAAAAGAGGGAACAATAAGGCAGAACACCAAAAACCTGACAAAAGGGGAGTTTTTCTTTAAATTAAGCATCTAGATTGTAAGGTGATCCGACCTTTACATTTCTATGATCTAATGGCGCTCACTTAACTTACAATTTAATGTTTCAAGCCCTCAATCTGTTTGTAAGGATGATCCATATTTGGGAAATCGAGTGGAGAACATCACTTTATACAACCAAAGGATGTCAGAGCACCTTACAATCTTTAATTTTATATTGCCCACCCTCCAAACTGATTGACTCATTGTACCTACTTACTATACCATACAATCTTTTTACACAGTTCAGTAATGCCCAACCACCTTACAATAACGCTATACATAACCCGTCCCATGATGTAAATAGGTTTAGTATTTCCTAAATTCTCTCTGTATGCATTGCATGTATGCATCACTACTGGTAGCTGCTCTAGGAAGGTTTCCTTGCAAAAGCCTGTATTTAACACGATTCACAATGAATCTATATTGCTAATTATCATTACTACAAATTGCATACTTGCAAGATACTGGGGGGAGTATCTTTACTCTTACTGGACAAAATGTAGCACAGCCTCAGCTATGCTTTCAGAGTCTACGATAAAATAGGGAGAGTGTTCTTTATATTTTAACACTTTAGGAAATCTCTCCCTTTGTGAATGCTCTGGAATCACTTTAAAGCGTACTGTTCCAGCAATCCCATAAATGAGCAGGCCATGATGGCATCCTCACCATCCCTCTAGCTCAGGGGTACTCAACCACTTATTGTAAAGGTCCATTTAAAGGCATCCAGTGAGATGTGAAGGTCCGGACGGAGGGCTGTCACGGGGGTTGAATAGTTAGAAATCAGCACACTGGGGAAGGGGCAATAGATTTCCCAAGCAAAACTAAAAAAGGCTGCTTGCCCTTGCTGGGCTGGATGGGGCTGAGCTGAGGGGACAGGGATTGGAAGGGCAGAGCTGGGAGGACAGGAATGGATGGGCAAAGCTGGGAGGACAGGAATGGATGGGGATGGGATTGATTGAGCAAAGCTGGGGGGTTAGGGATGGATGAGGTTGAGCTGGGGGGGCGAGATGGTGGGACAGGGATAGATGGGGTTGAGCTAGGGTGGGGGGGGGGGTGGTCGGATTGGATATGGCAAAGAGAACGATAAACAAAGTTTGTGTGTACCTTGCAATGCCACTTCCTGCTCATGCAGTACTTAATATTGCAATGCTAGGTGCTAGGGAGCTATGACACTGGCAGGGAGACTAAGCACTACACTGTTGGTCAAGGGGACAGCTCTGAGCATGGCAACACAGAAGCAACTGAGGGCAGGGGTCCGGAAATCTGGTGCCGAGGTCCGAATTTGGACCGCAGTCTGCCAGTTGAGTATCGCTGCTCTAGCTGATGCACTTTTCCGCACAAAACCTGTCTGAATGGCAGGTGCAGGCATGCAAAGCTGAGAGGGAAGCGCCCCTGTATGTCAAATAGTAAGCCACATATTTAAATTTGTACCATTTAGATTAAAAGGAGCACTATCTCTAAATTGTGTAATATTAAAAATCCATATTAACACTTAAGCTAATAAGAGAAGGGGTCACTTATACACCTGAACTGAATAAAGCTCCCACCAAGCTTGTGGTTTATTCTCTTATGGTAGGAATAAAATCCAGGGGTGGCAGGTTTAGTTTGTCACCCCTGATTTCCTCTTCCCTCCATTTAAATAAAAGAAACAAGTCTGGCTGGATATTTCTTGAAGCTGGGAGTATAAGTGACCTCTCCTTCCCCCATCCAGCATATTTATATAGACTTTTCATGATAGTCCTCCTTTATGTACAAAACGGTTTATTTGCCATGGACATGCAGCATATCACAGCCTACTGAAGACAGAATGTGGGAGAAAATACCATTTTGTGATTACTCACCTGTAAAATGGGTATTATAAGTATGTTTCACACCCTGCTTCATAAGTATTAATTTCATGTGGGTTATGGCCCAGTAGAGGGCGAACTTCTGCAGAGATGACAAGAAAAAGAAGCCCCTCCCGGTCCATAAATACCTGGGACCTCCCACACATTCCCCAGTATAAGAAAGTAGTAAGGGGACCAGGAAGAGCCAATAAAATCTATGAGAAAAAAGTTTCACCACATAGAGGATCCAAGATACAACTCAGCGTGGGACGAAGCAGGGTGTGAGACATACTTATAATACCCATTTTACAGGTGAGCAATCGCAAAATGGTATTATTGCAAGTATGTCTCACACCCTGCTTCGGAAGTATTAATTACACATGGGACATCCAATAGCAGTGTCCAAAAAGGGTGGGGATCCCAACAGGCAATAGTGCACAAATTAAACCACTGCAGCATGCAGAACTTTGCGGCCAAAAACAGCATCCACCGAGGCCCGCACATCAACCTTATAAAACTTGGAAAAAGTATGAACAGAAGACCAAGTAGCAGCCTTACAACTTGTTCAACAGAGGCTTGGTGCTGAAACGCCCAGGAAGCCCCAACAGCACGAGTAGAATGAGCAGTGATCTGGAAAGGGGGATCCCTCCCCTTAGCAGAATAGACCCTAATAACAGCCTGACTAATCCATTTACTAATGGTAGACTTGACGGGCGCCAAACCCTTCTTGGGCTCAGAGGGCACCACAAAAAAAGGCGTCTGCCTTCCGGAATGGTGAAGTAACCACCAGATAGTACTTTACACATCTAACGACGTCCAGAGAGTGCAAAGCCCTCTCCTTGTCATTGCTAGGTTTAGGACACAATGAAGGAAGCACAATGTACTGATCGAGGTGAAAGGCAGAGACAACCTTTGGCAAGAAGTCTGGTTTAAAACAGAAAACCACCTTGTCCTGATGTCTATGGATAGAGCAGAATCCTGCACTGGTTCAAAAGGAGGACCCTGAAGGGCAGACAACACCAAATTTAAATCCCAAACAGGTAACATGGGTTTGCGAGGATGGCGCACATGAGTGACCCCCTGAAAAAAGGTCTTAACCAAAGGATGAAGAGCGAAATATCTCTGAAAGAAAACCGCAAGAGCGGACACATGCCCCTTAAGAGTGCTAAGCTGAAAACCCATGTCCAGACCATGCTGAAGAAACTCCAAAATCCGAGGAATGGAAAACACCCGACAGGGAAAGGCCCTAGCCTCACACCAATCAATGTAGATCCGCCAGGTCCTGTAGTAGATATTAGAGGAAGATTTCTTCCTAGCCCTGACGAGAGTCTGGACAACGGCTTCAGACAAACCCTTTTCCTTTAAGATGAAGATTACAGCAGCCACGCCGTCAAAGCCAGCGTTTGTAAATTGGGGTAACAAAGCTGACCCAGTGTGATCAGATCTGGAACCAGAGGCAGCCTGAATTGATCGACCGCCAGCCGGACGACGTCTGCGAACCACACCTGTCTTGGCCACCTTGGGGCCACCAGGATTGCTGGCACACCCTCTTGAGCCAGCTTGCGTACCACCTTGCCCACCATGGGAAAGGGAGGAAACAGATACAGGAGACCGAGCTCCCGCCAGGACAGAGACATGGCATCCACTGCCAGAACCAGAGGGTCCTGGGAGAGAGACACAAATGCCGGAAGCTTGTGATTGTGACGAGAGGCAAACAGATCCACCTCCGGACTCCCCCACCTGCAACAGAGGGATAGAAATACCTTGTTGCTGAGGGACCATTCCCCCCGGCGAGAGGTCCCTCTGCTCAGAGAGTGCGCTTCCAGGTTCTCCTCCCCTGGAATGTAGACTGCCAAGATGCACGGAACATTGCTCTCGGCCCAAGCAAGAATCATAGACACCTCCCGGAGGGCACTCCGGCTGCGAGTCCCTCCTTGGTGATTAATGTAAGAGACCGCTGTCCGAATGTTGGAGCCAACTCGAACTGGTAAGCCCTGAAGGTGATGTGTCAGGTGCGACAGCACCAACCGAACCGCCCTCAGCTCCAGAATGTTGATGGGGATACGGGCCTCCTGAGGACCCCACAGCCCCTGGAACGGACGTTCCCTCCAGAAGCCTCCCCAGCCTGACAGACTGGCATCCGTGGTGACCGTCTCCCAACAGGGCGCAAGAAAGGACCTGCCCCCCAGGAGATTCCTCTGGTCCATCCACCACTGGAAGGACCGCCGGACATTGAATTGAATTGAACAAGAGGGGACAGAACACAAGTCTGATCCAGAGACAGAGGACATTTGTCCCAAACCGATAGAAGATGGAGCTGAAGGAGTCTCATGTGAAACTGAGCAAATGGTACTGCCTCGAAGCAAGCCACCATCAAACCTACCAGCCTCATGCATTGCCTGATGGACGGACGAGGACTGGACAAAAGAAAACGAATAAGAGCCTGAAGAACATCCACCTTCGGCTGGGGTAGGAACACCCTGGTCTGAATGGTATCCAGAGTCATGCCCAGGAACGAAGCCACCCTTGACGGGGATAGAGAGGTCTTGGGATAATTGATTACCCACCCGGACCTTTCCAGCGTCATCACCACCGCTCTGGTGTCCAGCTCCGCCTGGTGGAGAGAGACCTGGGCAAAGAGCCGCAGCCGTCCCCCCACCCATGAGGGTGCCACCTCAATGCTGACTGGGCTTGGCAGCGGTTTGGCACCCCAGGAAGTCCCGGGTCAGGCGCGTCCTCTGCCCCTACCCCAGGAATCTCCTCTGAACGCAGGGAAGGAAATTCCCCTGCTCGTCCGAGAACCACGAAAGGAGGGATTGAATGAGCCTGAACCCCGAAAGGGCCAGCGCTGCTTTTTGCGCTGAGGTAACTCACCTCCTTTCGCCACCGAGTCTAATTTATCACCAAACAGGCGCAGACCCATGAACGGTAGCCCTGTGAGCGCCTCTTTTGCAGCGATATCGGCCGCCCATTGGCGCAACCAGACCGATCGGCGTATAGCAACAAGCAATGCCGAGGTCCTGCTACACATACGGATAGTATCATCATGATAAGACAATGCAATGAACATCTCACAATGCATCAATGCTGTAAATTCCTCACTGGAAGGATTCAGTTGGGAACCATCCAACAGGCCCCTGATTAATGCTCTAGTAGCCACGGCCGTGAGAGCAGAGGCACAAACCGGGCGCAAGGCCGAACCCACACCGGCAAAGGCATGCAAAGCCATTTGGTCGAGACGTCGGTCCTCACTATCCTTCAAGGTAGTGGAATCCGGGAAATGCAAAATGACGTACTGGACAATCCCAGTACTGGATCGTCGACCTCTGGGGGTGTCGACCAACGCTTAACAACATCAACAGGGAAGGGATACTTCCTATCCCACCCCTGAGGGATACCAGGGAGCCGGCTAGACTTATCCCATTCTTTAAGGATCAGATTGTTAACGTGTTAACGTGTTTCTGATTTGGGAACTCCAAACGAGGTTTGGCAGTCCCAAAAAATTCCCCCCGTCGCGGAGGGGCCCCGACAGAAGACCTCAAAAATACAGGTCAGGAGTCTGGGGGTATCCACGGTATCCCCGCGCTCTGTACTGGCATCAGCATCCAGGTACTGCTGATCGTCAGAGCCTTCAGATTCTGAAAACAAAAGAGTCATAATCGTCATAATCAAAGGCCGGCGCAGCGGGCGCCAAATGCCGTCTCTTAGCTGGGGCCTTCCTGGCCGCAGAGCTAGCAATCATCTTCTCAATGTTGGCCAGTCTAGCACAGACATCGGATTGCGACTCCCCGCTAATGACGTCACTTGGGGTCAAAGCCAGGCGTGGGGCTGTAGGTGATGAGGCCAGTGGAGCCAAACCGGCCCGGTCCGGATTGCCGCGCAATGGCCTGCCGTGCACATGGTGTTCAAATTTGCACATTGTCTCCCACAAGGGATACCCCACAGACCACACACTGCCGGGGTTGCCCCGAAGGGATCCCGAGTCCGGTATCCTGGGAAGCCTCCATATGGTGATTTTTTATGGTAGTCGCAATGGCCAATGGGAATTACGCTAAAAGCTACCCGGGATGCCCCTTAGCGTCCGTTAGTGGGAGGATTTGGCAATGACAAAGGGAACCCCAATTTGAAACAAGGGACCTAAAGGACCGGGAGAACCCTCTTTTTTATTAAGGTACGGTAGTCCCACCTGGAAGACACAATAAGGCTAGCCAGTCTAGCACAGACATCGGATTGCGACTCCCCGCTAATGACGTCACTTGGGGTCAAAGCCAGGTGTGGGGCTGTAGGTGATGAGGCCAGTGGAGCCAAACCGGCCCGGTCCGGATTGCCGCGCAATGGCCTGCCGTGCACATGGTGTTCAAATTTGCACATTGTCTCCCACAAGGGATACCCCACAGACCACACACTGCCGGGGTTGCCCCGAAGGGATCCCGAGTCCGGTATCCTGGGAAGCCTCCATATGGTGATTTTTTATGGTAGTCGCAATGGCCAATGGGAATTACGCTAAAAGCTACCCGGGATGCCCCTTAGCGTCCGTTAGTGGGAGGATTTGGCAATGACAAAGGGAACCCCAATTTGAAACAAGGGACCTAAAGGACCGGGAGAACCCTCTTTTTTATTAAGGTACGGTAGTCCCACCTGGAAGACACAATAAGGGCCCCATAAATATAAAATATGCACACAGAAACACAATTTAACCACAACATATGCAGCATATATAAATATTCACACACACATACGGTGATAAGGAAGACCATTAAGGGGTTAAGTGCAGGAAATAATCTGATAACCCCAGGCCCTCAGGTGCTGTGCCAACAGAGCAAACTAATCAGATAACAATAAAGACCAAAGCCCCGAAGGGCACTCACAGAAGTCTGCGATCAGAAATGGCGTCCATTCAACAGCAGCACCAGGAAGAAGGGCGGGCCAGCGCGGATCGTGCGCTGTGCGTGGCCCCGCCCCCTCCCGACCTGGTAAAAGACAAGTGGCTCCCAGCCAATGGCTGAGAGGCGCGAGACGCGCCATAGGAGAGGGGCAGGCCGTAAAAGAGCGCCGAGCGCCCGGCCCCCTCCTCAGTGAGGGAAAAGAGCCGCGCTCCTCAGCAATACTGCGGAGCCGGCCACAAGCCGCCGGCCCGCCGCCGCTGTCAGTGCGGCGGGCATGCTGGCCGCTGAACACAGGGCACTGTATAAGTGAAAAAATAAAGCACCATCATACACAACACACGCCCGCTGACAGCGTGAAGTAAAACAGCACACAAAAGATCAAAGACAAGATGGAGGGTAAGCCCCCCCCCCCAACTATCCGGGAATGGGGAGTAATGGAGGGGAAGCCGGAAACTACATACTAAGTAGTGATGGCATAGATACGGACAGGGCATCCCATGTCAGGATCACTAACCTGACGACCGCTTACCCCTTGGTGGGGGCCTTGCGGTGGAGCATAGCTCCTGTATATACACCTCTAAGGTGTGCCCTACCTTCACCCGGACTGGCTGGGAGGCATGGGGAAATTAAGGAAATAGTCCGGGTGGCAATAGGAAAAAACAAAGTGGCCGGGTTTACACCCGGCTTACCTGCAAGGAAAGAGACAGCCATCTTCTTGACTTGCTTCGCCGTCTGCAGAGACTTATCTGGGGAATGTGTGGGAGGTCCCAGGTATTTATGGACTGGGAGGGGCTTCTTTTTCTTGTCATCTCTGCAGAAGTTCGCCCTCTACTGGACCATAACCCACGTGAAATTAATACTTCCGAAGCAGGGTGTGAGACATACTTGGAATAAAGCTGCTAGTGTGTGATCCCCATAATAAAAAAAGCAATTCTGTGAGTACTCACCTGTAGAATTGTTTTTGTTCTTGCATAGCACGGCCCGCTTCGGTATTCATAACAGTTGGGTTATTCCGCCACAAGGTGGCGCAGTGGTACTGCAGAAAGCTGTGGCATGTCCCAGCTCCCTATAAAAATGGGATCAACCATAGAGTTCCCCAGCGTAGATAAGCAGTGAGACAAGAAGCCGGGAGAGAATAAAGTAAAAAATGTGAAAAAGGTAAAAAAAAAAAAAAAACACAATTAACTTGGAACAATCACCATAAAGAGGCAACCAAGAATAACGATAACAAGGGTGGGGCGAAGTGGGCCGTGCCATGCAAGAACAAAAACAATTCTACAGGTGAGTACTCACAGAATTGCTTTTTTCTTTATTGCATGGCATGGCCTGCTTTGGTATTCATAACAGTTGGGACATCCAAAAGCAGTGTCCAAAGTAGGGTGGGATCCCCAAAGAGTAACGGCCAGTAGTTCAAGTCACTGCCGCCTGAAGCACCTTGCGGCCAAAAGCAGCATCCGCTGAGGCCTTAACATCAACCTTGTAAACCTTGTAAACTTTGAAAAAGTATGAACACCAAGTAGCGGCCTTGCAAACTTGTTCAACAGAAGCTTGGTGCTGAAAAGCCCAAGAGGCACCAATAGCACGAGTGGAATGAGCAGTAATCCTAAAGGGAGGTTCCTTTCCCCTAGCAGAATAGTCTTGAACCACCACCTGACGGATCCACTTGCTGATAGTGGATTTAGCCAGAGGCAAACCCTTTCTAGGTCCAGAAGTGAGAACAAAAAGAGCATCAGAGTTCCTGAAAGTCTCAGTAGCGACCAAATAAAACTTCAGAGCCCTGACCACATCCAGAGAATGCAGTGTCCGCTCCTTGGAATTAACAGGATTAGGACACAACAAAGGTAAGACAATAGGGTTGATTCAGAGCCCCTTTCTCACCTTTTTCTTGCGTGAATATTTCTATTCTCGTTCATTTTTTGCCCTCGTATGATTCAGCAAAGCCTTTTTTTCTGCAAGAACTTTTGCATGATTTTTCATTTGGTAGCAAGACCTCCATAACAATTATGAGAAAGGGGCTCTGAATCAACCCTAATGTCCTGATTGAGATGAAAGGCAGACACAACCTTTGGCAAGAAATCCGGCTTAAGCCGGAACACCACTTTACCCTGTCGTCGCTCAAAATAAGGAGGTTTGATGGAAAGTGCCGCTAGCTCAAACTCGCATTACAGAAGTGATAGCCACCAGAAAGGCTACCTTAAGAATCAAAATAGACAAGGCAGCCTGACGGATAGGCTCAAAGGGAGGCCCTTGCAGAGCAGACAACACCAGATTCAAATCCCAAACTGGTAGCAAAGGCTTACGGGGTGGAAGCACATGAGAAACACCCTGGAAAAAAAGGTTTTAACCAATCGGTGATTGGCAAAAGATTTTTGGAAAAAAATTGCCAGAGCTGAAACATGGCCTTTTAGGGTACTAAGTTGAAGGCCCAGATCCAAACCATGTTGTAAGAATTCTAGAATCCTGGGAATAGAAAACACCCGACAGGGAAGAGACTTGGACTCACACCAGGCAATGTAAGCATGCCAGACCCTGTAATAGATAAAGGACGAGGACTTCTTCCTAGCCCGAATCATGGCATCAACAACAGAGGCAGGCAACCCCTTTTCCATCAATATGGAGGTTTCAGCAACCAAGCCGTTAAAGCCAGAGTTTGTAAATTGGGATGGCATAGCTGCCCTTGGGTGAGAAGATCTGGACCCTTGGGCAAGATGTGCCGGTCTACTGCCAACTGCACGATGTCTGCGAACCAAACTCTTCTTGGCCAACAAGGGGCCACCAGGATGGCTGGTACCCGCTCCTGGGCTATCTTGCGCATGACCCTGCCCAGGAGAGGAAACGGAGGGAACACATAGAGAAGCTGAAACTCCGCCCAAGGTATTACCAGGGCATCCGTGGCGAAGGCCAGAGGATCCTGAGACAGAGAGACAAATCTGGGAAGTTTGTGGTTGTGACGGGACGCAAACAGGTCCACATCCGGCTGACCCCAGCAGTGACAGAGGGAGAGAAACACCCAGTTGTTGAGAGACCACTCCCCCAGACGAGACGTCCCCCTGCTCAGGGAGTCTGCCACTTGGTTCTCCACCCCTGGGATGTAGACCGCTGAGATGCAGGGAACATGCTGTTCCGCCCCAAGACAGAATCAGGGACACTTCCTTAAAGGCTCGCTTGCTCTGAGTCCCTCCCTGATGATTGAGGTAGGCCACCGCCGTCTGGTTGTCTGAGCAGATCTGAACAGCCTGACCCCGAAGGTGAGTGGATAGGCGAGAAAGAACCAACCTGATCGCCCTCAGTTCCAGGACGTTGATGGAAGCATGGACCTCTTGTGGGCCCCACCGACCCTGGAACCTCAGGGACTTCCAGAAGCCTCCCCAGCCGGTCAGACTGGCATCCGTGGTGACCGTTTCCCAGCACGGGGGCAGGAAGGACCTGCCCCCCAGAAGGTTCCTTGAGTCCAGCCACCACGAGTGAGACTGTCTGGCCAGGGGAGACAGAACAAATTCCTTATCCAGGGACACAGGGTCCCGATTCCAAACTGACAAGAGGTGCAACTGAAGAGGTCTCATGTGAAACTGAGCAAAGGGGACTGCCTCGAAGCAGGACACCATCAGGCCCTGAAGACCCTCCACCTTATGCTGAGGAAGGAACACCTTGACCTGAGAGGTATCCAGAGTCATGCCCAGAAAGGACCTCACCGAGGACGGAGACAGAGAAGACTTGGGATAGTTGATCACCCACCGAAATCAGAATGCAACTCCCTGCCAACATTCCCCTCACTGGGGCCCAATTGCCGGAGCGGGGAAGTAGGTGAAGCCGAGTTAGGCACAGAGCTGGGAAGCGAAGAAGGCAAACCAGCTTGAAGCGCAAGGACACTTTCAGCACACGGCACACACACCGTGACACTGTTACTCACAGGGGATACCCCACACATGGAACACAGCCGGGCTTGCCCCGAAGGGCCCCCAAGCACGCTATCCCCGGCCATAACACAGGCGCAATAGGCCAGCAGTGGGTACAGGCTTAAGACAGAAGCCACCTGGGATGCCCTCCCACGGGATGCCCCCAGAAGTCAATAAAGGGGGAATGAGGGGGAGGAAGGAGTGGACCCAGGAGAAACCACAACCCAATGGTATCCCACCTGAAAGACATAAGTAAAAACACACATGAGCATCCCACAGCAAATATACCCCAAATCAATAAAAAAAAACCCACAAGGGGGACTCACGGACCAAAGACACCACGGAGTCACACAGGCACAGACCGCTGGATAAGGCGACCCGCCGGAGGAAGCAGCGCTGCAGCCAGGAAGGAAAAAAATCCAGACGCGCAGCTTGGCTAAAATGGCGCCGGCAGAGGTACGGCGCCATGACAAAGCAAAATCACCTCAGGTTATAGCGCCCACAGCCGCGGAACGCAGTACAAAGCGGCGCAGCAGTAAAAACACCAGAAAATACACAAAAAACGTCAAAACACCACAGATATCACCACTCGCAGCTACCAGCCACCCCCCCCTCCCCCCCAACTAAGTCAGGGGGGGGGAAGAGAGACGAGAAGGCAGCGGCTAGCAGCCATGGCCAGGGAGGGGGGGGGCGGGGGGGAACCAAAAGGAAAATAAGGGGACACAGTACCCAAACTACTTAACCCCCCAGGAGCCAGGACAAAAACTCCGGATCCCTATTAGGCTCACCATAAAGCCTACGGCCGACTACCCTTTGAGTTACAGGGTCTCCGGCTTGGAGCTGCGCTCCAGGAGCACTTGACCCTAGTGCTCTACCTTCACTCGATCTGTCAGCGGAGGCTGGGAGGCAGTGAGGGTCCAGAAACGGATGGAAATAGACTTGCAGGGCCGCAGGCTTGGTTGCCCCGCTCACCTGCGCAAGAGAGAGAGACATCTTCTAACTTCGCAGTTCCACTGCAGAGGAAACACTGGGGAACTCTATGGTTAATCCCTTTTTTATAGGGAGACGGGACATGCCATAGCTTTCTGCAGTATCACTGTGCCACCTTGTGGCGGAATAACCCAACTGTTATGAATACCGAAGCGTGCCGTGCCATGCAATAAAGAAAAGTAATACACTTAATGAATACTGTGGCAAGCCACATTAGGTACATGCCATGTTAGGCTTAGGGACTGCCCAGGCTAATAAAAAAACAGAACAAAAAGGATATTCCCCTTTTGTCTGATCAGTCTCATTCAGGCGCTTAGAAACTCACTGGATCAAGAGACTGTGTCCAGCGTCGCAAGACTTAACTTCTGTCTAAATCTCTGAAAGAAATTCACAGAGCATGTAATGCTTGGAAATAGCTTTATTGCAATGAGGGGCATAAAGAGATGATTGCATAGCTCTACTTACTCACTTAGAATTTCAACTCAATAAATTAATAACCTGTCCAAATAATACCAAATGTTAAAGCCAAAAAATCTCAAACTCACCCCTTACCCTTGATAAATACATATACATCAGCTCTGCATTTGAGAGTAAATTAAAACAAGACAAAAGATAACTAGAGACAAAAATGATTACCCTACATTTAAATAGTCCCTCAAATTCCAAATTACAATACAATACATATTTTAGTTGTGCAACCCTCGGTTTAACCAATTATGGTGCTCAACCTATTAAGCAGCCGTGGCCACTTAAATGATTTGGAACATGGTCAGGGGTCGCATTGAATAGGCTCAAAATTATTTCATTTGGAATAGTATAATGAAGATTTTCTACAACAATTAGGATAACCAATATCTCCACACTCCCACTTCACCCCTACATTGATATATAACAATTTAGCAACACACATGTTGATTGGTTTACCCAATAGTTCCTTATTTATAGTCCTCAATTATCAGTCCAACCTGTACCTCTATTTAACTACCTTTACACATCAGTTTTGTTTACCCCACCCACTTTCCCCACAGCATGTCAGAGGCCACATCAGATGGCTTTGAGGGCCATATGCTGAGAACATGTGAATTAGGGGAATGAATCTATGTCACACTGCAGTACGGTGGGTGGACCACTGTGTAGCCACAAGAGGGAGCACAAACAGAGATTATCAGAAAAGGCAATGTTATTAAAATGATATTGCATTTTTTTGCTAGCAGTGAATGAAAACTTTGAGGCGCTTATTTGAACTAAAGATTCTTCATTTTGCCTAAAAAAGCCATATAATAAACTTTGGTAAACTATAAAAGCTGCTAGTTTTGTGACAGATAGATCATCTAGTTAGATGCTAGACTGCATCTTCACCTGAGCCAACCCCAGTCACAGGCAAGAATTAGGACATGTAATATTTACAGTATCCCGGGGGCTAGGAGCTAAGTATAAATAATCCTTGGTTTCCATTTATTCAAAATAAGACATTCTGATTTTATTCTCAAAGCAAGCAGGGCTCCAAAATTTTCAACACACCCATCAAGGAACATCCTTTTTGAACATCTATCCTTTCTGATCTCACTCAACTCAGCTAGAAGTGATAAGCATAGCGGCGTCAGAACCCCTTGGGAAAGTCCAGAGCCCATTTCACCGTGGGTGACCAGCTGACAAGCCCAGAAACCAGGACCATCTTGAGATGTACCATGCCTAACTAGGGTTTCACAATAACAAGTTTTACAGAATGAAGATTCTATGTTGTTCTCCTGCCAGGAATTTGAGGTTGATTTAAAAAGAGCATACATCTCAAAGCCCCCTAATATTTGGGCTGTTTTGGGCTCACAAAAATATGCTGCAGAATATTCAGATGATTGAACCTATTATAATGCAGTTTTCCTGCCACTTGTGTCATGACACACCTCAAAAGGCACACACAGACCTGGAGCCGGCCCTGGGAGGAAGCTAAAACACAGAATGGCAGACAGGCACCCAGTAACCCCAACTGTCCTAGTGAAAAAGGAAAAGAAAAAAATGTTAAAAACATCCAAAAATATGTCTCCATTAGCAGGGGAAGCTTGAGACGCACAGTGCAAAATGTGGAGTCCTGGCACACAGGGCGAGGGGGCATTAAGAAGCAGCACGCTGCTCATCCAAACCTAAATGCTCTCTTTATCAAATTGTAGTAAAAGGGTAGTTTAGGGGGTTAAACAGGAATAAATGTGGGCAGCTGCATTGAAAGTAGTTATATATTTTAAAAAACTGAATAAAGGTGGAAAAGGTAACAAATTCTGATGTGCCTAAAGTTATTATTTGTTATCATGTTATTACATGTCCTAGAAAGAAATTAGATTTTATTAATCAGGACTTGGGTGAAATTAAAAAGGATGTGGGCTGCTCCTGTAATCTAATCTGGGATGAACCTCGGTGTGAGACCCCTCTAACTCTAACACACTTACCTTGAAGAAGGGAGGGGGGTATTATAGAGGGTTTGGGTTTGATTCAAACTATTCTGGAAGTATTCATATTACTATACTGATAAGTGAGTATAAGGATTTGGTAACAGTAAACCGGTCTAAATGTCTAATAAGAATTTCAGTCAGGCAAACAAAATCACTAGAGGCCACTGATGCTTCGCTCTCTGTGTGCCCTTAGTGCTTTGCAAACATGATTGGTTTGTTTGTAATCACATGCAGAGCATGCAATGTCCAAGTTTACAGCTGCGTTAGGATGAGGAAGAGGTAAGTACCTAAACTCTCCATTTACCACTGAGGGGAATCCCAAACCATGATGTTTCTCTGCCGGACCTAAAGTCAGCAAAATCATCTAAAGTGGACGTCTGGTCAAGAAGATATAGTTAAAGCAAAACAAAACCCATGATTTTGACTTTCCTTTGCCAGCTGTGTAAAACCCCCATTCAGCACCATTAAACTCACCTCCCCTCGATCCAGCGGTGCATGCACAGCCGCTTAGCCAATAAGAGCTGTTTGCGGTTTTCATCTTTTGGCAAACAGTTCTCATTGACTATAATGTGAATGGCTGGGGTGAAAGCATGCGTACGACACTGGGGATGTGACAGTGCACACTCCCCATTCAAAACAATGAGCCGCCTGCAGAAATACGCCAGTTCAGTTTGGACCAGGGAAAGGGGAGTGTGTACGGGCGCCCTGGGAGGTTTCACACAGAGGGCGGCAGATTCGGGATGACCCTGGGTAAAGTCCGTAGCTGGCCTGGAATGTTTTAGATCCTTCTCTAGCTGGCTACATAGATGCAAAGATCAGCTGGCCTGCACTGTGCAATTCAATTCAATTCAATTCAATTCAATTCAATTTATTGTTCGCCAAGTACATCGTGAGATGAACAAGGAATTCTTTTTGGCATATACACAGTGCAAAGAAGTTAAATAAATAAATGAATAAACAACAAAAAAAAAAAAAAAAAAAAAAAAAACACAGTTAACTAAAGTTACAGTAACATAGGAAGGGGAACCTAGAAACAGAGGTGCAGGCACAGATACTCTTCTAAATTGCAAGTGATACCGGCTTGAGCCTGGGCCTATGAAGCCTGGCTATTGTTTAGTATGCGGACAGCCAAGGGAAAGAAACCCTTCCTAGACCTAGAAGTCCTGCAGGCTGGTACCGCGAGACGCCGCCCTGATGGTAAGTGCTGGAATAGGGTGTGTCCAGGGTGGGAGGGATCCCGAAGGATCTTATCTGCCCGAATCTTGATTCTGCGGTTGTGCAGTTCCTGTAGGGATGGTAACGGGGCTCCAATTATTCTTTCTGCTGTCTTTATTGTTCTATGGAGTCTACACTTTTCCTTTTTTGTAGCTCCCTCGAACCAGACAGAGAAAGAAAAACACAGAACAGAACCAATGACGGCATTGAAGAAGAGCACTAGCAACTTTCTTGACAGACCAGCCTTCTTCAGTTGCCTCAGGATGTGCATGTGTGATATTGTTTCTCCACACAGGGGATAGGCTGCAACCAGCTTGGCATTTTGTTATAAGCAGCCCATACCAGAGAGAGATTTACCTCAGAAAACAGCTCAGCAGCATGTCTGTCATGTTGCATACACTCACACACTGAATCAACAGCTGCTGGAGGGAATGCATGTAACTATGTATCAATGTAAGTCAATGTCCTTGGCTGTTGCAGAGCATTGAAAACAGTTGTTACAATGTTGATACAATGTTTTAAGAGCTTTCTGAGCAGCACTTTACAGTCATTACAGCTGATGGTTTTCTACTTCTGGCTAGAAATAACGTATTATTGCACTGAGATTTAGGGTAATATGTGGAAAGATGGCCGTTCTGGTGCAGTTCAGGAGCATAGAATCAGCCTGCTATTCCACATCTGCCTGTGGGTAAGCCCCCTTAATAGCTTATGTAACTGATTACCAGAGCGTGTGGGGGGGAAGGGGACAGGGGAGCAATTCACTATACTTTGATTATTTTGACTGGAGGTTTACTTGCTAAAGCCTCTAGTCTTATTTCACTAAAGGGTCACTTGAAACAACAGCAACACACAGGCAAGAAGATGAGAAAAGCCCACATTAAAATGAAGGATGTAATTACATCATAGTAGCTTATTTGTCTTAGTTATGGAAACATGCAGCTGACCACAGAATACAGCTGTACTGAAAATAGAGAATTGTTTTGTCACCCCACATGCACTGCCAGGGCTCGGAGTAAAACATCTAAGGAAGCGCTGTCAGAAGACTAATATGCGGTTCTTTCAATTTGAATCCATCTTGAGGAAGCGATAACAAGGCAGAAATTATTCAAACAAAGCCCATGTAAAAACATGAGGACTGTGCCATGGGCATCGGCTAACCTCCTATTTTTATACTTCTCTGTGAGAACAGGCTCTGCGGGCAATTTCTCAAGCTTGAAGAGTAGTGAGAACTGTAGGAAACCCTTTAGAGGACACACCCTGTGTAAATGCTGCCTCAGAATGACAGGAAGATAGGGAGCATAATAAACAGATCTGGAAAGAGCCATGAGAAATAAGAACTTTATTGCACACTGGATTTCCCAGAACAAAAGTTGATTTCACTTAAAAAGTGAAGTGACGTTCAGTGGGGCTGAAAATAAACTTCAGAAGGGTCTTGCTATTCTGCCATTACCAACCACATATGCCGAGAGAGCACAATGCCATTGGGGCAGCCATGACGTCAGCTCATTTACTAATACCGTAAAAAACACAAAGTGTAACTCTGTCCAGTTTTTTCCTAAAGTGGAACAAAACCCAACAGTGACTGGCCTGGAATTTAAAAGATTCCAGGGCCAGACGGTGGCTTTCTTCGGGAGTATCCAGAAATGGATTGCCCCTGTGTGAAACTCCCCAGGGCAGCGGTAGTAATTCACCTTTTACCGCTTCAATGTCACATTCGCAGGGGGTCTCGTTCAATCAGAGCCATCTGCCGTGACTAAATCAATCGGCAAATGGCCTTTAATTGTTGTGAATGATAGGCATATAGACTGAGGCAGGATATAGGGGGATGTAGTATCGCACGCTCCCCATAAAATTTAACCAAAGCCCTTTGCTGAAGGATGTAAATATCACAAAAAGACTTTGAGAAGAGCCCGCGCAAGCACCTCTGGACTGAGGAAGAGGGGTGCGTCTTACCTGATGTTCTAGGAGGGTTCACACAGTGGGGCATGCCAATTTAGGATGCCCTGAGGGCAAGGGAAAAAAACCAGGAAAGTCAAATTCCCAAATTTTGTTCTACTATAAGCCTTAGAAATTAGAAAAGTGTTTGACCAACACAGGTTTTTAATGCTGTTAAAGAGGAGGCTTCACAACAGTTATACCAATTGAACAAGGGACTGGTTATTAATTGTAAAATGTAGACCCACTTGTAGAGATATATTATAAATTAAACACTGGCAAATCTCCACCAACCTGACCTGATTTGATTTGGCAGCAGTGCATGAGTTGCTGTTTAGCACTTCAATGATCACCTTATGGAAGCACTGATTGACTGAGGGCTGTAACAAACAGGAGTCAGGGAACAGACAAAAAACCTCATGTTCCTCATGTCCTCTGTGATGGGAGTGGCAGGGCTGAGTCATACAAGCACACTGTGTGCATTGGATGAAGCTGGGATTGACGGAGTTCAGAGAGTTCTTTCTGACATATGACTAAGGCGGGGTGTTAACTTGATGGTCTGTATTAGGGGGAAGGCGCTGGAGTCAGAGGACTGGAGCAAAGAAACAGTATCAGGTAAGCTGCCTGACAAATTATTTTAAAGTTTGACTGGGCAATGCCAATAATTATTACTCTAGAACACACAAGAAAGGTGCCTGGGGGCTCTCCTGAGAAGAGTGGCACAAATATTTTAGAGGGGGCAGGCCTGGTGTCTATACCTTCTCAATGGGCCATTGCAAGGACGTCACCCCCACTCCTTTCAACTGGGCATGCACATTGCTTTTAGAGACAGTGGGAGTGTCCCTCTCGCTCAGGAGCGAGACTTCCAGCTTGCCACTTTGATTGCCCGTTGTTACAAATAAAGATCTATATTTCTTAAGAAAGAAAATAAAAAGAAGTTCAGCGCTTTTCTTTTGTCAGCAATCTGGATAGCACAGGTCTACTTATTTTTTGGGTGTTATACTGGTTTAAGCATAAGCTGGCCCAGTGGTTCTCCCTCCCACTCTTTCATGGGCACAATATTTCAAAAAGTATCTACATTTTTGAATATATCTATCATGTCTTGCACAAAAAAAAAATGCCTATGAATAGTTTAATTACGTTCCCACTTGTTATTAGGTAGCTTCACAGTCCCGCACATGCGGTTTTACTTCTCTGCTACACAGCTGATGTATGTACACTGGTGGTGACAAACATGGAATCTGCCTGCCTCAGTCCACAGCTTCCCCTAGGCTTACTTGCATAAGGGGCTAGGAATATGTAGTATGAGGCTGACAGTGAGAATTAAAAAATCAGGTGGAGAAGATGGACCGAAGCTGCTATTCAGTGATCCCCCATATACCAATTTATCCTAACCTGCCTGAGCTTAGGTCTCTGCCCAATGCTATATTTTGGGAATGATGGTCTTTTACAGCTCTTGGGCAGATCAACTCCAGAGGCAGTCTATACAAATAATGGAGTCTCTTAATGTATCACCTACATGAGGCTGCTTTTGTGATTTGCAATTTTGCCCTTTGTGTGCAATTACTGTTCAGTTTATTAAAAGAGCCCGGTAGAGACTTTAACAAGGTGCGCTGGCCTTTATAAGCCCATGTCCTCTTGATACAATGTGCCATTAAGCGGTCTTGTTTTGCCCAGAGCATTGGAGAGATGGTAGAAAAAACTTGAGCAGAGAGGATTCATGGAAGGCAACTGATCACCTACAGTGCATTTCATGGTGATTGAGAGGGACCTCTTGGAAAGTCCATGTTGTGGAGGTGGTAAGGGTACTAGGCAACATATGGTGTAGGTCTGACCTTGATTTCATGTTATTGGTAGGACGTAATAAGGTAGGTACATCTATTTTATTCTGGAATGGTCAATCAAGAAATCCCCTGCAAGGTGTCTGCTGGGTACTGTCGTATACTAGAAGTAACTCCCCAAAAGGCCATATCAGGTCAGGAGTATTTTAGGCTACAAAAATGTCTACTTTTAATGGAAAACACCTGAGCTTGCCATTTTTATATACTTAGAAGGGGGTTGATAAACAGCAAACTTAAGTTGAATAGGTTGATGTATACAGCCAGAAGAAAATACAATTCCAGAGCAAACCTCAGAAATTCTGATGTCCCTGGAGAATCGGGATGTGCAGATAAACATCCCTGATGTCCACAGTGATCATGAAGTCACCGGGCCGAATCAATCTCACCCCTGACTGTAAGGTTTCCATGCGGAAAACCTGTTGAGACCCTTCAGGTCCAGGATTGGTCTTAACGTTCCGTCCTTCTTGGGAACCATGAACAGGTTGGAGTAAAAACCTTGACCCTGTTCCTGCCGAGGTACAGGGCAAATCATACCTAACCGCAGGAGGTGTTGCACGGCGATTCTCAAGCCCTGAGCCTTTAGTGGGTTTTGGGATATCAGTGAACGGAGAAACTTTGTGGGCGGCCTTTGTGAGACGTGCCGCCTCCAGATCTGAGCAAACAGCAGAAGCCGTCCCCCCACCCGGATGGGTGAGGGCGTCCCCTCATGCCTGAGGGGACTTGGCAGGGGGCTTGGACTTGGTTCCTCAGGAGGGATTGGGCCTGTGCCCCACAAAGGGGATACTCTAAGTAACTTCTTAGCAGCCGCATCAGCCGACCATTGCCGCAGCCAGAGCGAGCGGCAGAGGGCAACAAGCAGGGCCGAAATCCTGGCACCGAGCCGAACCCCATCGTCCATGGCAGATGCAACAAAGCCAATGAAATCCAAGCAGGCCTTGAGTTCTTTATACTCCTCCGCCCGCTTGCGAGCCTTAGCTCTATCCACAAGATGTCTCACCTTCTTTCTGATGGCTAGAGAGACAATCGCCGCGGCACACACAGGGCGAAATAGGGCACCAGCAAAAGTGAACGCATGACAGACCAGCTGATCCATGCGCTTGTCAGCAGGGTCAGGTAAGGAAGCAGTATCAGGTGACGGCATAACAGTAGTGTTGGGCAATCCCGACACAGGGGGATCCACTTCGGGAGGGCGAGACCATAACCGAACCAGCTCCTCAGGAAAGGGGTACCGCCTGTCCAGGCCCTTAGGCACCGACGGTAGCTTGTTAGGCCGCTCCCATTCCTTGAAAATTATGTTCGAAAATCATCCGGGAGCCACGCATCCTCGTCCGAGGAAGACCCAGACAAACTGTCATCGCCAGCAGAATAATCCACAGTGGAACGTGAATCATCTGGTAACTCACCTTCCTCCACAGAGCCCAGATCATCAAAGAGATCGTCATTATCTGAGTAAACGGGCTCGAGGTGCCTTTTCTTACTCGTGGCCTTCTTTGGAGCCATCCACGAGATCTGTCTCTCGAGATTGGCCAGCCTATGCGCCAAGTCAGCATGGGACCCCCTGCTGGCTCCCCCCTCACTGGGGGCTGAGTGCAGCAGCGGAGGGTCTGAAGAGGCTAATGGCAGCGCAGGGCTAGGGGCAGGTTCGCCCGCCCGGTCATGGTCCAAAATAATGCCTCTGGCGCAAGTAGTACAAAAAGTGCTGAATCCGCCCAGAGGATTCCTACTGCACAAGGGGCAGAGCCTTTCCTGCCCAAATGGGGCCCCCAGCTCACTATCCCCCAATGCCTTCATTGTGGTGATTAAAAATGTTCAAATTAGTAAGGTTACAAGACACTATTGGCCCAAACCTAAAGGTGATCCCTCTTAATAAAAAGGGGGACCGGAAGGAACCACAACCCTCAACCACAAGCCCACGGCCTATCAAGAGAAGGGGAGAAAACCATGACCAGAATAATAAAGAAGAAATTGGTCATACAATATACAGCCAGAAAAGTAGGGACGCACGACACCGACAGAGGGACAGCGCAGCCTCCGGTGACGAGCGTGATCCCCCAGCAGCGGCAACAGCAGGAACAAGGCCAGGCTCCGAGCTCCAGCAGGGCCCAGCAAAAAGCCCCAGCAGCAGAGCAGCAGCGCGCAGACCCGATCCAGAACGATTCTTGAGGGGGTTCGGCTCAGGCAGACGCGATGACGCAGGCGCGTGTCAATGTCAGGCTCCCCCCTCCGACGGCGCGCGAGAGTACGCGCCCGCCCCCTTCCAAAGACGCTGCCCAGAAGGAGCAATGGCTGCGGGGAACACACGGCCCACCGTGTCCCAGAGCTCTGCAACAGCAGCGAGGATCTCCCCCCCTTCACAGACAATGCCGCACCAGCAGCAGTGCGAAGGCCCTGCGGGGTGCAGTGACCCTGCATCCAGCAACGACGAGGGAGGCGAGTATGCAGCATGCTCCATAAGGCCCAGCTGAGCCAGCGAGGAGCCACAGAGTAAAAAACACCAACACAGTAAAAAAAAACACAACACTAAGTGCCAAGTCTCAAATAAAGCTTGTGGGCAGGGAGGGTACATTACCAGACAGAGAATAGTGGCTCCCCCCCTAGGCTCACCATAAGCCTGGGGCCGACTACCCTTTAGCATAGGGTCTGCGGCCCAGAGCCAAGCTCTGCCGAATGCCAAACTTACCCCGGCATTCACCCTATCGTCACGATCCCGTAGCAGCCAGAAGCTGGGAGGCAGGAGTGGGTCAGAAGGGATCCATGGAAATAGGGCCCGCAGCAGCCGACGGGCTAGGTGGCCCCGCTCTGCTGCAATTCTCTGAGAGTGTCAAACCATCTTCTGCAGCCCAGACTGCAAGATGAACAACTGGAGAATGATAGAGGGAAACCTGCCCTTATATGGGGCCGGGAGGAGCTACATCTTTTGATCTTGCAGTCGAGCACCCCCTTGGGGCAGAATACCCACATGTCATCACTGGGATGACCTGGACTGGATATAGGGAAAATCTACAAACATTTAAAGGACTCCAGAGACACCGGATTTAGGCTTCTAGCCTCCTCAATAGCTCTTTACAAAAGCAGTTCTGGTAGCTCAGCTTACTGACTTGTCAATGTCTGTATTTGGTACACGTGTGAATGATTGTATCGTATTTGTATAGACGTGTTTTGCATTTTATTCTTTGTAATTTTGCTAAATCTTATATCAAACCTATAATATATATAGCATCATCTAATGTTTACACTGTGGTTATCAAAATGTGACTTAAAGTGTACATGTCTAAGTACATTGGGAATGCAGCTAGCTCATCGGTGGCCTGGTTTGAAAAAAAAAAAAGACAATAAAGGAGGGTACCCTCGAGGCCATGTCCACATGGCACTTTTGAGATCAGTGATTGGCTGATCTCAAGAGTGTCCAATGACGTGACCTGTTCAATTTGTAGTGCACCCACCCCCAGCCTTCATCTAAATGGACGGGCACGGGAGCAAGCCACAGCTACCGAGGACGTGGCCACCTGTGAATATAGCATTGTGGGAGCTGCCCGGGAGGGGGGGGCACGGTCCACTGTTCCCCAGATTCAATATCTAGACAAATTAAGAAAATTAAAAGATTTTTGGAGAGAAAGCAGTATCAGTTAGTCAGGATGAATGAAAGGGCACTTTTTCTAGCCTGTTTCTCTTACACTGCTTGGAGGTTTCCTTATTTTCACCCTCTGAATACATAGAAGACACTATAGTTGTAACCATACACTGTACTTCAAAATTCTACTTGTTGTCAGCCCTTAATAAATAGTCATGTAATTTTTGATAATAAATGTTTTTAGTACTAAAAAAAAAAATTTATATATATATATATATATATATATATATATATATATATATATATAAAGTATATTTATAATACTAATTTTAAAAAATGTATTGTAAAATAGGTAATAAAACTGTACATCTTGCTAACATTTCTTGCAAGAAATATGCAAAGCATAAAAAATTTCTCATCAGGCCAAGGTATAGCCAATCTGTCGGAGAACATTATTGTCTTTTTTTCTAATAATTCACAAATCCTGTGTGCCAGGCCATAGAGTTTAAAAGACTCCATGCACAGGTGACCTACCTGCCCTAGGGGGGCATCCTGATGTGGAATGCCCATTGTGTGAAACCCCCCCAGGGTCTGTATACTCACCTTGGTCTGGGATCCCGCGTCCGGCATCCTTGCTGGTAAGTTTATGGAGATACCAGGCTTTGGTCATCTTAGTAATTTATGTGGTGAAGACCAGCAGCTGAAGTCCCATTCTATGCATTATAGTACTGACCTATTTAACAAAACAAACATAAAACATCTGCAGAATTATTTTAGTGTGTTAACCAAAATAGTTAGACTTCCACGTTTTGTCCCTAGTACAGACATTTCTTTGTATACGATTATTTCTCTTGTTTAACAATAAGATATGTGACAATGGTGAAAGAACTTGTGCTTTTAAACCTAGCTTGCACAAGTCTCAAGAACATACTGAAACAAGATTTTTTTTTCTTCTTGTCCATAGACTGCTGTTATAGTTTCTAAATATAAAATGTCCCCAGTGAAACTGGCCTCCTCGGAAATTTATTCCCTTTTAAGGCTGATGTTGCCCCACAGGCAAATGTCTAAAGTGTTCCTTGGCAATACTATAAAACTATGTATAAAAAGCAGATGAAAACAGTGTGGTCATTTTCGCTGTAGTATGGAATGTTAATTGGATTTGCAAATACTTCAAAATTTAGGAAAGGGCAATGCCCTAGCACCACGGCAGAGGACACGTTATCATGAAGATAACTAGATCTGTATGAAAAAGTAGGACATATCAACCAATGATTTATTAGAAAATATCTGGACTGCAAAAGGCAAATAAACATGCAAAGCGAAAGTACCAGCAAGGCGGAATTTTTGTATGTTCTTAATAAATCCAAAACATTTTAAGCCATTTTTACGGTTGTTAAACGTGTTAATTAGCCTAAGGAAACTTTGAAAATGCAGTCAAGATATCCAATAAAATCAAACCAAAAAACGCATGAACATTTATCACCGTTCGGGTGGCCAATGTTGAATTCTAATAAATGTACACAAACACTAAATTCATGTTACTGTTCATAAAAGAATAAAATACAATAGTTGCTAATGAGGAGGCTACAATTATCTAAATGAAACAAGCAAGTTCCCACCTAGCAGCTGAAAAAATGTATGTACTAACAAGCCAATGGCATTATATTTGCCAATAAAATATTGGCACAACTTTTAGGTACAATTAAATTTGTCTTAAAGAGCAATACCACACAGGAATTTCACTTTCCTGTGCGCTGTTCCTCTCTGCGGTAGCATCCCGAATTGGGATGCCCGCTGTGTGTATCCTATAAAAATATATAAAAGGTACCAGATGTACTAAATTTGGTGTGATCAGACCTATACCTAAATATCACAAGTGCTAAAGGGTTAAGGAGTTTTAAAGAGGGTGAAAAGGTTTTTTTTTTTTTTTTCTTGTAATATTCATTGTGGGACATGGCAATTGTCATGCCCGAGCATTAGATAATGCTGAGTGACATTCTAAAGCTATTGCTCTGGGTAGGGAACAGGATAGCAGTCCTAGAAAGACACTGGAAACAGCTGAGACATGGGGAGCAGGCAGCTGAGGCATAACAGCAGGGGAATAGATAAAGAAAAAGCAGGAACAAACAGAAATCCTGTTGACAGGAGGTCAGGAACCCAATGGGTATGTAGAACAGCTTATGCCCAAAACAATAGTAGCCAGGGCAGGTCCAACAGAAAACTAGCAAGGACGTGGCCCAAACACTGAGCTAGGAAGACTAGAGCCCAACATGGGGCACGGGCTGTGCATGGAGATGCAAGAAGCGCAACTACCATTAGACTACTAGAAGTGGTAGCAAAACTCACAATAATGCAAGAGATGAGGCGGGGGTTAAAAAAGGAGCACTGCTATCAATCCTAATAGGAATGATAAACACTTAATGCGGCAGCGAGTACTTCGGACGACACTTTGTCTTAGCAGGTTTTTTTCGACCGCTGATGCCACGTCAAACTGGCATTTTTGAGATTTCCATGCAATGTGACCCAGCCGATGGCCTCTTTGTTGGTTTCCACATAGTCGGGCGCACCTCAGATACAGGGGATGCCGGGGATGCAGACTCTGGCAAGGACAGCGTAAATGCTGTTTTACCAGCAACCAGAAGTTTCACACAGCAGGCCAGGCAAGTGGCCGGCCATGAAGTCTTCAGGACCACGGCTTCTGAACCGCTTTAAAAGTGAGTCAAGAACAACACACAACACCGAAAAAAAACACACACACATTAAGACACACCAGCAGGTAGCAGAAAACAGAAGACTTGAATGAGAAAGACAGACATTTGTGGGTTCAAACACCCCAGATCCATAAGGCAATCACCTCTGTATTACAAATTCGCCTATAAGAGGTTGGACATTAAAAAGGTTGCTACTCTACCCTAAGGTCCACACCCTCATATCAGGCACCAGAATTTAGTCAGAAATGAGGAGCATTATGAGGTAAAAAATGGAGGAACAAAAACATAAGGCAACAACCTGCAACAATTGTAGCAATAACCTTGGACCAATTCTTTAAAAACTGCAGCTAAGGCCAGTATGTGCCAGCGCCAAAACATCCAACTTGTACAGCAACAAAAAAATAAACAAGTTGCAGCATTACACAACCGTGGCACAAAGCCCTAAACTAACATACAACTGCTGGAACTGTTTTTGTGTCTTGCACATATAGCAAGTCAGCAAATCCTGTACTAAATATATATAGTTTTCTAGTAATTGTAATGGCAGCGGTTGCGCTAGGGTTTTTCCAAACAGTAGCAATACTCCTCCCAACAATTTGGAGGTGTATTTTAATTTTTTTGGTTTGCCGTTGACCTTGAGGAAAGGGCCACTTGTTACCCTGAAATGTCAACATATATCAATTTTGTCACTTCATTTGGAATGCTTTATTTTGCAAAACATTGATTGAGTGCTGGCTCAAATGACACAGAGAGCCCTGCATCCACAAACTCAGGAAAACAAGAGTGTGGTGGTATATAACTGTTTATACTTGACTGATATATATATATATATATATATATACACACGCACATAGTATATATACAATATATATATATATATATCTACATACACAGCCTATAAAATAAAAGCACAGTATATATGTGCTCATGCTTTTTATATGCAGAAGAGGAATGTTCCTGAAAAACTTTTAGAAAATGATGTTTGACTTTATAGAATATTAGAGACTTATAATGTATAACTTTTTATAGTCAGACATCATGTCATGTCTTGCCTCTGTAGATATAGGCTATCTAGAAACACATACAGACTCTCTTGTCTGCAGTCAGAGTTCATGTTAAAAGACATGTATCATCTTCTCTCTGCCACAGCTTAAATTCTCCCTCCCCATGTAACAATTTGTTAGCAGCACTAAATGTTACAGTACATTTTATGCCCTGTGAAAGAAGAATCCAGCTGTGTTCGGGGAAGAAAAGTTGATACCTGAGTATAATTAGCGCATATATTATGCATAAATATGCATTATGCAACCTCTGTGTAGGGGTATGTCACTAAAGTACATTGGACCTTTTTCTTTAAAGTGATCCTATACCCAGAAAGAAAGTTTATGTAGTCACCTTCCATCCCCAGTCCAGTGCCCCAAAATAGTAAGTTTCTTTTTTTTTACTAAAGCCTTTGACCAATATTTATAAAAACACTAACTGGAAGCAGCAAGATGAATGGCATGATATATGCTAATTAGTACAGCTACAACTAAACTTTAAGATGATGACAGGTTCAATTGGTCCTCAATGCTGAGCTGTGTGTACTGTAACTGAATGTATCATCACTGGGAAGCATCAGCGGTCAGGGCTGCTTGGCAGGAGCAATATGGCCAACAAAATCTAGTTTGTGTTATGAATATTGGGAAAATGTCAGAAAGCAGAAACACAGGCTGACTGGAGGACTGGGCTGGGGATAGAAGGCGACGACAAACCTCCTTTCAGGGTATAGGATCATGGCCCTCTTACACATATGCATTTTACCAAATCAGCCAGATAGCATTTTTCCCAACAGTACATGTTGGGTTGCCAGATAGCACACACATAGGGTGCAAACTCAATATAGATTATTTACATTTTAGGAGTTACAGACTAGGCTAGTTTCTTAACCTTTCTTTAACCAACTGAACACACGCTAAATAATTGTCTGACCATATTTGTGGCTAATCTGGCTTTGTAGAAAAAGTTATCTTCATAAAATCAACATTCTAAATTTTCGTGCAGCAACAAAGTTTCAACTGTCATGTATCCATTTATCCCAAATCTAAATGGCGAGGGAAACCCTAGCTTTATTACTAAGATCGAAGATAAAATCTAGCACAGACGAATAAAACAAAATTAATTGACAAAATCAAAATGTAACTTTTTAAACATTATAAAATGCAATCACATCTTATAATAATTAGACTCTAGACCAAAGATTTTGCATACTATATTTGGGGAATAAAAACGTAACGAATTTAACGAAAATAAACGTTTTTTATTTTGCATATGATGTAATGTAAGTAGGCAGCTACTATTACTGCAACAATGAACTTAAAAGTTATTGTCCAGGCAGGTAAATAAACTAAATATTTAGATTGTCCTAAAGCTCCTAATGTTCTCAGTGTTTTTAATTATTGAAAACTGAGCTCTCAAAGTTGAGAAAACTAACTTAAAGCGGTCCTTCACTCGAAATAAGAGCCTATCTTATATGTTTAGCACACCCCGTACATACAGATTGCTCACATTAAAAATCATCCTACCTGCATCTACTGCAGCCTTTAACCATCCAAGATGGTGGCTCATGGAACATCAGGCAGCCTGTAAACAGGAAGTGCCTTCTGACTGTGCTGCTCTGCATTCCGGGATTGCTGACCTTTTCCTGACCCCTGCTCTGTCTGAGCAAAGCACAGCTATAACCCACCCCCTCTGTACTTTATCCCACTCTCTTCTCCTCAGTAAATGTGATGCTTCTGAGTCAAGATGGCGGCGCCAGTATCCTAAAGTCCTGAACAGAGTTGCAGCCCAGTGGGGGAAAGAATAATAAGTGACTAAAAACGTAAAATATATTATCTTTAGATGCTGGGGAATAGTTTAAGGGTTTGGGCTTTTCAATAAATCATGGTGAAGGTCCGGTTTAACTTATACTAGTTTTCTCATGCTGAGGACTATAGTGCTTATATGAGCTAACACTAACTTGGCTTGGTTGAGAAGGCTGCACGTTGCTGACAGTCTATGACTCTACGCGACCAGTTGGGGGATATGCAAATATGAAGGGAGGGGGAAGAGAAGGCTCAGAGAATGTAGAGCAGCATGTTGTTACATTTGGTGGACAGACTCTACTCAGTAACAGGAAAGGGACAAATGATTGCAGCCAGAAAACATGCGCAGAACAAGCCTGAAAACAAAGGAACTGCTGCTCTACAAAAACCACCAGGTTAGAAATAGGCTGGGACAAAATAACGGTTTGGGTAGTCACTCCATTTAACATGAACTAAAATCAGTGGTGCAGAAAATTTGCCAATCTCCCTGATCCGCTCCCAGCTGGCCTGGGAGAAGCAAAGATGGTGGCAAGCAGCACCAGAATCTGCGCTGGATTGCAGAAAATGTACTTTATGTAACCACCCCCACCCCATGGTTGGATGGCAGGGCAGGAGGATTTTTTTTCAAATGGGCTGGACTGGCCCTTTGATGAAAGAGGATTTGAACAATGACATGTTTAAATCCTGGCGCTGGGTCGACGCCATCCGGCAATAGCTGGTCCTACCACTCAAACCTCTGGCAGTCTGGGACTTCTGGGAAAGTACCCAATCTGTTGATGGGAGTGGCAAAACCATCCAAAAGGTACTGCCTGTAGGGTGAGGGATCAGGAGATATTAGTCAAAAAGATGGGATTCATCTGCTTTCAAGAGATCCAGGCCTGCAACTTGAAAACTTGTCAATAGAGAAATACATACCTTGCTCTTCAGGTAACACTCCTTGTTGGAGTCTGGCCACAGTCAGCTCAAGTCAATGAAACAAACAACACAGTGCTCTGCTATGCAAGTACAAGACCATGTGCTATGCCTTAAGATGTGAGCCTGGATTTCAGACCTCGGACCCTCTGGGCTAGCTATATGACCAATATGTATTTTTTGCAGTTTAGTTTGATTAGGGTCTTTTTTTTTAATAAATAGTATTGATGAAAAGTGGAACCATTTAAGGACAGCAGCAGTTGCCAACGCTAATCTATGGCTTTAGCATCAGTATAAAAACTGTGCGCCAGGAGCATCAAATCACCATCAAAAGCAGTGGAAGTAAAAACCACCATCTCATGGGCAAATCTGAGTTTGGCAAATACCAGAAGATGCCCAACTGTCTTAAGTGGGCCAACTGTACAATTTGGTGAGAAGGGATATCTCTATGTGGTTGTAGTCCATTTCAGTCCAGAGAAGCAAAATCTTAAAGTTAAAACCCGAGTCCTATATTTCCAGACCTGGCCAAGCCCGGGGGATCCTACGCTGTGTAAAGCCTACCGGGGCATTGGTGATCTTACCCATCTCCGCTGGCGGCCGTGCACGCTCACACCCAGCCTTTCTGAATGGCTGAGCAGGAGCTAACTGACTGCACCTCGGCAATAGGCTCTCTCAAAAGTGCCGCAGGTCATGGCCATGGAATGGGAGGGGCAGAGGATGGGGCTCTGAAGCAGATGGATGCCGCTGCGGCCGCAACATCCAAAAGGTAAGTAGTGGCCGGTGGTGGTGGGGGAGAAATCTGACCCTTTTTATTTTAGATCAGACATTCCTCTTTAATGCTTTAGAGGACCAGCACATTTTGGATAACTATATATGTCCAACTTTGAGGGAGCAGTTTGAGGAATGCTCTTTTCTGTTTCAGCATGACTGTGTCCCAGTGCACAATGCAGGACCCATAATGGCATGGCTGGGCAAGCTTTACATGTAAGAACCAAACTGGCCTGCACAAAGACCAGAACTCAGCCCCATTAAAGACCTTTGCAATGAACTACACGGGAGATTTTAAGCCAGACAGACTTGGCCAACATCAGTGTCTGACGTTTTAAATGCTGTTCTGGATGCATGGATGAAATATTCCCACATACCCACTCCAAAAGCATATAGAAAAGAGTTGACGCTGTTTTATGGATTTACCTATGCCGACAATCAGTCCAAAACAATGGCTTTATGGGGCGCATTAGTTTGCACGACACAAAGCGCTGATTGAACAAGGGGCACATGCTCCTAGGAAACGGTGGAAAGGCGCCTGGACAAGGTGCGCATGTGCTGAGGGAAAGGCAGAAAGGTGAACTGAGTGGTGCGATCTGCGGGGTTTCACACAGCGGGGCATCCTAAAGCGGAATGACCCAGGGACAAGGACCATTCACCAGGATAGTGACAATCCTGGCATCGGTCCACTAAGCCCAAAGGTGTGCTGAAAACCCTGGCACAATTTGGGCACAGGCAGAGGCAGGAACCTATGTAGCAACTAATGGTGTTTAAGGTCATAAGTGACTGTCTCGCTTCCCAGTCACTTCAGCAGCCCCGCAGCTGCCACTGTGTTTGAGTGGCAGAATTGTCATTTAAAGAAAAACTCCATTTTGCAAGGTTTTTGGTGTCCTGCCTTATTGTTTTCTTCTTCTGGAATGTAGAACAAACTGTTGTATTAGGATTGTTGCCTCATACCTGTGACTTATTTATCTGCACACAGTTTCCAACATTCTTGTTTTCCTGCGGCTCTGTTTTACTACAGTGAGAATGGTTTTTATGGCCTTGAGAAAAAAAACTACTGACCACAAGTCCCATAATTCTTCCAAAGTAACAGGTGAGCTAATCTGCAGCTTTGGCCAAGTCAAGCAGCAGTCATTACCTTGCTAGGTGAGAATGCTGCCAGTGACCCTGTGTTCCCACCTATCTGAATCTCTGATCTGCACATCAAATGCACAAGTTGGAGTACATTGCTAAGGTAAACGGTTTTCACAGAGTTAAAAAAAAAATAACAGATACACTTAGCACAAAGACAGAATTTTGGCACACAATAATCTCATTGAAAGTGGAATTGCCCTTTAAGCATCAAGTGAGTTTCTTTTTACTTTCTATAAACCAGACACATGCAGGGGCAGGGAAGGGAACAGGGAGGTGTGGTTATCATTGACCACACTTCCTTGATTGACTTCCTAACAAGGTATTTTGTAAACGTTTGGAAAAATGAACACGAACAATATTTTTAAAAAACATGATCCGCATGCAGTCTGCTCTTTGAATGGTCAGCCATATTGCATCCTGGCTGTGCAGCAAGGCCCCCTTGTGCTTTACAGTGATGATACCTTCAGTTAAACTGCAGGTCTGCCTTATCAGTTAAAATAACTACAATAAATCTGAAAGCACTACAAACTAAATTATGTGACAGTTTATTTGTAACTGAATGAATGAGCATATTGCTGTCATTCGGACATCATACTGCTCCCTGCTTGTGTTTTTAGGAATATTGGGCAAAGGCTTTAGTAAAAAAAATGACAACAAACTTCCTTTTTTTGTATCACTCTAAAAAAAAAAAAGGAAGCCAAAACTGGCCATTAAAGCCATTATGATTGAGGGGGGGAGGAAGTAACTGTGTACTTAAGCAAGTCTCCTATTGGATGAGCTGTGGATTCCACATGTCTGTTCAATGGACGCAGCTCTTCTATTTAAAAGTCAGGACATCTCTAATGCAGAGCTCACCGATAGCATGAGGGGGTAGGTTAAGTTAGTTTAGTGTCTCTTTGAACCAGGACCCACCTTGAACTTCGTTGTAAGGGACAGTGTAGGGCACTTTAAATGATTGTAAACCCAAATAAAAAGGCCACTTAAAGTGGACCAACACCCAGGATTTTGACTATCCTGGGTTTTGGTCCACTTCGGCGGGGCACCCCGATCGGGGGTGTTCCGCTCTCTGAAACCCCCCAGAAACCCCAAAAAACTCACCTCTCCCACGTGACCGCGCCGTCCAATCCCCGCCGACGTCCAAGCGGGTGTCAGCGGCGTCCAGGACAGCGCGTCCGCCGCCGCCTCCCGCGCGTCACTTTCGGCGTGCGCGCGTCACCATTCACAGACGTCCGGCGCGGGCATGTCTAGAGGGGCGCGCGGGAGGCGGCGGCGGATCAGGTAAGGTGTTTGGGGGTTTTCTGGGGGGTTTCACCCCGCGGGACATCCCAATCTCGGATGTCCCGCGGTGAGTGAGGTGATCGGCTCGGGAATCTTATAGATTCCCGGGCCGATCACCCCTGGGTGTTGGTCCACTTTAATATCTGTCCCCCGCAGCAGCTCCCAACCAGCCCCCCTATCAGAAACTTCCTGGTTTCTAAAAACGAGGGGTGCCGCAATCATGCGCCACAGAATTCCTTGACCCACACCTAGCGGTCGGCATTGGTCATGGCACCGCCCCTCCGTGCCATTCACAGTGCCTGTGCACACCCCCTCTATTCATTACAATGGAGAGGGCATGCCCCGGCACTGTCTTGCCACGTTTTCTCCATTGCAATAAATAGAGGGAGCATACACTGACGTGAGGTGTGGAGACATTACACAAGGACACTGGGAGATCCGTAAAGTTTCTGAATTGCGGAACAGTCGAGAGCCAAGGCGGGGGAGAAAAGGCAAGTGAGTTATTGATTTTTCTATGTGGGGTTACAGCTCTTGGTCACATAGTATTTCATAATCAGGAGATTGGTAGGTGATGTTATTAGTGTATGTAGGAAATATTCTGTATCAAAATAGGAAGTGGAAACAGTTATATTTTTAAATCTTACCACAAACACTGAATCAAACACTGAAAAAATATAATTTCAATCAACCAATATATGGGTCTATAACTGGGACAAGGTGAGATGTGTCCTCCACAATAGTTGGAGAGCAATAGGAAACTTCTTGTAATCAAACCCTGGGGGCTCTGGTGCACCTGTTGCCCAAAGTTATCGCCTATGTGGCCATGCTAAAAGATAGGACAAGGTCCTTATTGCCACAGCAGATGGGTAGGTATAGAAATATATTATCAGAGTAAAAATGAAGAGCTTCAGGAGCTAAAATGTGATGATAGGTAATTAAACCTTAGACTAGTTAGTTGTTAGACTTAGAAAAGAGTTGAATGATTTTAAAAATGTACAGGGCAGAAAAAGGGATTAAAACAGAAACCAGCTGCCCATACAAGTGCATGCCATACCTCTGCCCAACCACAAGAACAAAGGAAAATCCATCTGCTGTAATAAAAGAAGGCAAAAGGACTTTTCACTAGTTATTCAGCTTGCCTTTTGCAATTCAGACTTGAGAAAGCTAGTCGGACGTTTAGCAAAAATACCATTTTGTGATTACTCACCTGTAAAATGGGTATTATAAGTATGTCACATACCCCGCTTCAGAATAGTCATTACACTTGGGTTATACCGACCTGTAGAGGGCGATCTTGCAGAGATGTCATGAAAAAAAGGGAGCTCTCCCGGTCCATAAATACGGTACCTGGGACCCCCCACTCATTCCCCAGTATTAAGACAGCTGTAAAGGGACCAGGAAGAGCCAAAATAACCAAAAACAGTAAAAAAAAAAAGGTTCACCATAGAAAGGATCAAGGATACCAAAGGGCGGGGTGAAGCGGGGTGTGTGACATACTTATAATACCCATTTTACAGGTGAGTAATCACAAAATGGTATTTTTCTAAGTATGTCACACACCCCGCTTCAGAATAGTCATTACACTTGGGACATCCAATAGCAGTGTCCATAAAGGGCGGGGATCCAAAACAAGGCAATAATGCACAAACTTAAACCACTGCAGCTTGCAGAACTTTGCGGCCAAAAACAGCATCCGCTGAGGCCCGCACATCAACCTTGTAAAACTTGGAAAAAGTGTGAACGGAAGACCAAGTAGCAGCCTTACAAACTTGCTCAACAAAGGCCTGATGCTGGAAAGCCCAGGACGCCCCAACAGCACGAGTAGAATGAGCAGTAACACGAAAAGGGGGAATCTTCTGACAGGCTGGCATCTGTGGTGACCGTCTTCCAACAAGGGGTCAGAAAGGATCTGCCCCTCATCAGATTGCTTGGTTCCAGCCACCACCGAAGGGAATGCCGAACCCGGGGGGACATCAGAAAAGACTGATCCAATGACAGCGGAGACCTGTTCCAGGCCGCCAAGAGATGGAGCTGGAGCGTCCTTGTGTGAAACTGGGCAAAGGGAACCGCCTCGAAAGAAGCCACTATCAATCCCACCAGTCTCATCCCCAGCCGGATGGACGAGGGATAGATAGAAGAAGCTGAGTCAATTCCTGAATCAAAAGAACCTTGGACCGGGGAAGGAACACCCTGGACTGAGAAGTATCCAAAGACATTCCCAGGAACGACACCACCCTGGACGGAGAAAGGAAGGACTTGGGATAGTTGATCACCCAGCCGAATCTCTCCAGAGTGGATACCACAGTCCTGGTATCTAGCTCCGCCTGGCTGAGAGAGGATGCCATAATGAGAAGATGTCCAGATAAGGCACGATGCGGATACCCTGGGCTCTGAGGAGGGCCATCACCCCCGCCAGCACCTTGGTGAAAACCCTTGGAGCCGAGGTAAGGCCAAACGGAAGAGCCACAACTGAAAATGCCGATCTTCCACCACAAACCTGAGAAATCTCTGATGTGCCGGGAAGATTGGAACATGCAGATAAGCATCCTTGATGTCTATGGACGTCACGAAGTCCTCCTGATGAAGCAAATTTATGGCTGAGCACAGAGTTTCCATGTGGAACTTCCTGGGACGGATAAACCTGTTGAGAAACTTCAGATCCAGGATGGGACGAACGGAGCCATTCTTCTTGGGCACTGTGAACAGATTGGAATAGTATCCCAGGCCCCGGTCCAAGGAAGGCACCGGGCAGATGATAGCCATGTCCAGGAGATCTTTTACTGCCTCCCGGAGCCCCTGCGCGGCCAGAGGATCCAAGGGCACCCGAGACATGAAGACTCTGGGAGGAGGCCGGATCTCGAACTCCAGCTTGTAACCGGAAGACACCACTTCCCGAATCCATCTGTCCGAGACCTCCTGGTCCCAAAACCTGGGAGAAGTGTCGCAGCCATCCCCCCATCCACTAGGGTGAGGGCGCCCCCTCATTGCTGAGCCGGCTTGGCAGTGGCTTTGGGCTGGGCTTGGAGCCCCAGCTGTGACCTGGACGGGCACGTCCTCTTCCCCTGTTCCAGTAATCACCTCTGGAGGAGAAGACAGCCAATCCCCTTCCAGCTCTGGCCCCACGAAAGGAAGGGGTAAAGGAAGCCGCCCCCCGAAAGGGACGACGTTGCTTCTTTCGCTGAGGTAACCTACCTCCTTTTGCGTCCGAATCCAATTTTTCTCCAAAGAGCCGCAAGCCCAGAAAGGGAAGAGCCGTAAGCGACTTTTTGGACACAAAATCAGCCGCCCACTGGCGCAACCAAACCGACCGCCGAATAGCCACCAGCAAGGCCGAAGTTCTACTACACATCACCATGGTGTCATCCAGGACGGCTAGCACAAATGACAAAAACAATTCGCACCGCTTAAGGGCGGTGAACTCATCACTAGCCGGGTCAAGCCTGGAAGTAGACAACAGGTCCCTAACAACCGACCTAGAAGCCACTATTAAAAGCGCCGAAGCACAAACAGGCCGCAAAGCCGACCCGACACTGGCAAAACCGTGACAAGCAATCTGGTCAATGCGTTTGTCCTCACCATCCTTGAGATTAGAACAGTCAGGAGAATGCAAAACAGAGGTGCTAGACAACCCCAAAACAGGTGCGTCCACCTCGGGAGGGGACGACCAGCGCTTCATCGCATCCACCGGAAAGGGATATTTCTTATCCCAACCCTGGAAGCCGAGTAGGCCTCTCCCATTCCTTAAGAATAATGCCATCGAAATGCCTTTGATTAGGGAATTCCAAGCGCAGCTTGGCCTCCTCAAAGAACTCCCCCTTCTGCGGAAGAGTCACTTCAGGAGGAGAAATTGCCAGAACCTCAAACATATGAGCCAGGACCTTTGGGGTATCCAAAGAATCCCCCTGACCCCGCTCGGCATCGGTGCCAACAAACTGCTGATCGTCAGAACCATCCGACTCCTCAAATAGCTCCCCTTCCTCTAGCGGGGGGGGGGTAATCAGACCAGTCCAGTGAATCAAACTCCTCAAAATCAGAAGCCTGCGTGGCTGGGCACAAGTGCTTTCTCTTAGCCGGTCTGGCAACAGCGCTAGAAAAACCTTTTTCAAGATTGGACAATCTGGCACACACCTCAGATTGCGACTCCCCACTCATGACAACATCACACGGGGTCCGGATCAGGCGGGGAGGGGTAGGAGAAGGGACCGGCGGCGCAGAACCAAACGCATGGGATCCGGACTGCCGCGTAATAGTCTGCTGTGCACATGGTATGCAAAGGAAATCATCCCCTGTAAGGGATACCCCACACCCCAAACACTGCCGGGGTTGCCCCGAGGGGAGCCCGAGCCCGGTATCCTGGGAAGCCTCCATATGGTGATTTTATCGGTAGTCGCAATACCCAAGGGAATTACGCAATATAAGCGACCCGGGATGCCCCTTCTGTGTCCCGAGTGGGAGGATTTATAGGGAGTTCTTAAACTAAACCAGGGACCCTAGGACCGGGAGGACCCTTTAAGATCCAACAAGGGTCCGCCTGGAATAGAAAAGGGGAACTGTCACACATATATCACACAATGCTGGGCACATAACAGAAGGGCCAAGGCACACATACATATAAATAGAGGAATATATATATTAATCTCGCGCTGACAAGCAGCTTCACAGGCAATGAAAGACTGGAGCCCACTGGGCGCTTACGGTAATGGCGTCCTGCACGAGGCGGAGGGACTTGGCAGCAAGGATGAAGAAGGGCGGGCCGGCGCGGATTGCGCGCTGCGCCCAACCCCGCCCCTCTCTCCTGACAACAGGCGGCTCCCGGTCAGTGGCCGGGCTCCACAGCGGCACCAGCATCACGGGGGAGGGGGGGGGGCGGGCCGCAGGATCGCGCCCCACGCCCGGCCCCGCCCCCCCCGAAACCGCACCGGAGGGGAAGAAGCTCCCCCGAAGACTGACAGTAACGGCCGGCCATGGAACGCATCAATCACGCGCACAACACACACACAACAAGTTGCACACAAGCATGCACCCTAAAGAAAGAACTAAACTAAAGGGGGATAAGCGCCCCCCCTAGCAGTAGGGAACAATGGGTGACTGGGGAAGGGGGAATTAACACCCCAAAGGTGTAAGGGCAAGGACAGGGCATCCCAACCAGGATCACAAACCCGGAATACCGCCTACCCCTTAGTATGGGGTCTCACGGTGCAGCATAGCTCCTAAAGCACCTTAAGGTGCCGTCTACCTTTGCCAGGACCCGCAGCCTAGGCTGGGAGGCTCTTTACTAAAAAGGGGGATAACAGTAGGTCCAGGCAGAAATAGACCGAAAGAGGGGGGCCAGGAGTTACCCCGGCTACCTGCAAGGAGGAGACATCCATCTTCTGACTTGCTCGCCGTCTGCAGGGATGAAAGACTGGGGAATGAGTGGGAGGTCCCAGGTATTTATGGACCGGGAGGGGCTCCCTTTTTTTCATGACATCTCTGCAAGATCGCCCTCTACAGGTCGGTATAACCCAAGTGTAATGACTATTCTGAAGCGGGGTGTGTGACATACTTAGAATATGTCTTCTACATCAGTGCTTCTCAAACCTTTTACACCCAGTACCTCCTAAAGACAATGAGTTCCAACAGCATACCCCCAAGAATGGGATCAATTATACATTTTACCAAAATAAAGTAGGCCACAGGCCTCATATTACTTCTAAAGCTAGAGATAAGTTTTTACTGTTAGAATAAAATATCAGATCCCTGTTGTTTGTACATCCCCAAACATCTCTGCGTACCCCCTGGGGTACACATACCACAGGTTGAGTATAAGTTCCTTCATTCATTATTATAAATATACTGTGATCTTAAATTAGAACCTCAACAGAGGCAAATTCAAATTACACCCCCCCCATGCCAAAGAAAAGAAATATTCCAGTGTTCATCTTTTTAAATATACCATTAATATATGATATTATTTTCACTTAGAAAAATATTGCATTACATTTGGTTTACACCAAATTCGCTACTTGTGTAACAAAATAAAGATGCACATATATTACAATCACTTTCTAATGAAAGCCCATAATAATTCTGCATTTTGTAATAAATGTCCAGACTGTATAGTTCATGTTTCAGGTCTAAATAGGAATACTCTAACTAGGTATATCCAATATGGGGGAAAATCCAAATATTTAGATCCTGGAGTGATGCTGTTCAGAGACATCAAATCTACAGTAGACACATGGCAATGACCCTTTAAATGTAGATACTGTTAACAACAGCAGCAATGTAACTTGCCTGCAGCTTTCGGCATGTAGGAGTAGTGAAGTAGCTCTACAGCAAGATACTAGACTATGCTCTTCAAATAGACCCAAAGCGAACAATCACCAGGCTTGCAAAAAAAATATTAAGCGCTCTAACTGCAGGTCCATACATAAGAAATGTGGTGTCAGTGGTGCTCCTCTTGGGCTATAATGTAATGCTTGTCATCCAGTTCAGAGAATACTTATTTTAAGCTGCATGAGTTGTAGTATTTATGGATTGCAAGCATCAGTGGGTCTTTTATTAGAAGTACCTGCCACTTCATGATCTTGTCTTCTTCTGGAACAAGAAGCACAAACTGCCCCAGAAAGACGCTTTAGACCCTTCTGGAATACGCTGTTGGACATGCTATAGATTACACAGTTGCAGAAGCTGTTACTGATGGCCAGCCAAGTGGTAACAAAGGAAGCAGTCTGGTTCGTATAGACTTTGGAACTCTCTAAAAGGAAGTAAATAATATAGGGCAACCAAAGGATATAGAAGACGCTGGTAATGCGAAACAAGACAGTTGCATATCGCTTCTCTGGACTAGGTTGAACCTGGGCTGATTCGCTTTCTGTGGTGCTAAATCGAACACGTCTTTCGTTAATCTCCTTGGTGTGTTGCTGGCATATGCGAAATATGTTGAAGTAAGTAAAACAAACAGTGAAGGCTGCCGGGGCATAAAGCATAATTACGATAAAAGAAGTGAAGTAAGGGTTGGTATCCCACGTCTCCGCACATGATTGGAAGACATCTCCATGGTATCCAGGCTTTCCCCAGCCTAAAAATGTAGGCAGGAATATGGCACATGAGTAAATCCAAAGTAAGAAAATGCAAAAGCGCAGGCGACATGCTGTAACCAATGTGTTATATGTTAGTGGTTTTGTTATAGCTATGTACCGATCAATGCTGATACAGGCCAGAGAAGTCATGGAGACACTTTTCAGAACAGAGACTGCATAGCCAAACATTCGACACATGATGTACTCTGGGAGGACACTGTGGTGCACCAAAGCGAAGGATGGTACCAAACAACTAACTCAAACTAGAAGATCCGCATATGCCATAGTTTGGATAAAGTAACTGGTTGTGTGGTGATTGAGCAGAGGAGCACAGTGGAAGACAAAAATAACAATCACATTTCCAGAGATGATTAATACAGTCAGGAAGATGATGATTCCCACTTCCAAAAGGCAAACTGGAATGTTTTCATGAGATCCCACGCCCAGTAAACAGAATGGACTGCTGCTGCTGTTGTTGTTAATGCCCACAAGGGAAGAGTTCATTTTTAGATCTCCAAAGAAATTAGAATCATGCCTGCATTTCTGCCATGTTTCTGCAGAGGATCCTGGAGGACATCGCATTTCAGCTCCATTCGTGTTCTAATCCGGTCCCTTTAAATGTTGTACTCATCAGCACCAATCTTCGGCCCCGTTTCAGCCATGTTAGAAAGCTGAGGGGAAACCACTGCAAGGAAGTTTAGGTCAAAAAGATGCAGTCACCAGGAAGCTTGGGTCATGTGGGCTGTGTGTCCTCTTGCTGAAGCAATCCCACTCCATCATTATACTTTCATACTAGACATCAAAGCAGCTAAGAGGAAAGAATGTGACAATGTTTGTACAGTATCTACCCAATAAATGCATCCTTGCATTTTCATAGCTGCGGTCTTTACATATCATCCCTACAAAGACTTAATAAAGCTACAAACTTTCACTTTAAGATTAAACTGACCTACACGTAATACAGAATATTGCTGATCTGATGGTGCCTGAAACTGAAACTCAGCTCAGTGATGCTGTAAATAATCTGTATTTATGAATCTCAATATAGCATCTTTGTATCACGCCCTTCTATGCATGCAGAGTTGACTAAAAAATTGTGATCTGCATTTTTTCAGTGTCATCCAGCCACCCTGCACTGTGCTTCTGCAGCAGCGTGGTGCGATGCTGCATCCAGCTTACTAGGACACTGAATAAAGGACATTCGGTACAATAGGAGACATGCTACCAGCATTAGCACTACGTTATACAGTATCATCTCAGACCAAAGCTGCAATCTGTTCTACAAATGCATGCAAATGAATCTGTTCTGCATTTGTTTATAGTGAAATTCCCTAGAATTATGTAACTGAAATGCAAAGAAGGCTGTGAAACTAGTGCCCACCATTTCTAACAATGCTATATTCACTACCAATAACACTGCAAACATTACAACTTAAAATGAGTCCAAAATATGATTTACCTGGAAAGGATAATTGAGTCACAATGTCTGGAGGAGTCCTGTAGGAGGACTGCAGCTCACTTTGCTGCAGAATGGAGAAATGTCTTTGTGAGTGTGGTCCTCTGCAAACCCTCCTCTCCTCCTCCCTCCCATGCACTGCCAAGATCAGACGGGATCTCAGACTGCACTACTATACCCAGACAAGACAGCGAAATTGTATGGTCAGCCTAAGCACATTTGTTCCTGCTGTTTAAAACTTCTGGATAAAAGCAGAAATATTAGAATCCAAAAAATAACTATAGTACAGTGACATGACAAGACAAGCTCGGCTTATATTATAGTGAGGTCAGTTTCACAGAACACAGACACCGCTAGAACTAAAAAGCAATTAAATGTGTGCATTTGAAACTGTTTTTATCGTTGACTACAGTGTGTTTAGACATAAGGAAAAACAAGTACATAAATAAAGGAAAATCAACCTAACTTTAACCTTAACTCAGCTTAACTTTACTGAGATAAATATGGCTGTGCACAGAAAACTTTTCAGGAGGTGAGGGGGATATATATTCCACAGACGTCTCTAACACTAACCTTCCCCCTTGACATACTCAGTAAGTGCCCAAAGGCAAAAGAAAATTCTTATTTTATAGCAAAAGTTTGTTAAAGGAGGTATTTCATTTGATGTTTAACACTTTTGCATATTTACTATTGCAAAAAAATAGGCCAATAACAAAAATTCTTATAAATATGCTGAATGGTGGGAGTATAGGTCACTTATACACCCCGCATCAAAAAATATCCAGCCAGGCCTGTTTTTTATTTTTATTAATGGAAGGAAGAGAAAATCGGGTGACAGGTCCCGTCACCCCTGATGCACTAAACCTGTCACCCCTGGATTTTATTCCTACTAGGAGAAGAAAACCACAAGCTTGGCAGGAGTTTTATTCAGTTCGGGTGTATAAGTGACCCCTCCTCCCATTAGCCAACGTGTTTCTATGGGTTTTTAATATTACACAATCTCGCGAAAGTGCTCCTTTAAGTATGGTGCTCTTTGGCTCTAAAAGGCCATTTCAGAAAAAATGTAAAGTACAGTATACAGGAAGATGCCACTCCTGTATTAATGTATACTGTGATGATACAGACACCCGCCTGGCTCTTCGCTGTTGTAGTCTGCTGTGTCTGAGACTGGTCTGGATACTGCTTCCTTGGGCTCTTGGTAGACATGCGGTATTCTATAATGCGCACATGCTAGCATACTATAGCATTCAATGTGCACAGCAAAGTGCTGATGCAAGAGTATTTTCACTTTAAATGGAAATTCCATTCTAATTGGCATTTTTTAAAGCATATACTTTTTATGCAAAGTTGTCTTCAAGGTGCTGATCAAGATCAAGTAGAGAAAAGTGAGCACTGTACACACAGGTTGAGTGAGCTCCCTCACCTCAGCAGTGGGCAAAGCAGCAGTGTTCTGTGTGTAGAGGGCTCAATTCTCTCTTCTTGGTGTACAAACTTGCCAACATTTGCCAAATAAAAAAAAAAAAACACTAGATCAGCTCAGCACTTTGACATCATTATTTTGGCACAAAAAATACACTTTCAAAAATATCAATGGAAAGTAGCCTTTAAAGAATGCTTCATCTGCACCACATATTTTGACATCAAAACTATCCCAGGAAAGATGTAACACCTAATAAAATAAATACTCTACCGTATTAAGAAAAAAACTTGAAGGGATTAAATTACATATCTTATAATTTGTTGAGCATGCCACGTATAAGAGAGGTCGTTGCCTCCGTAATAATTCTGGACTCTAAGCTAGATGTAGATAATATTCTGGACTCTGAGCTACATACTGTTAATGTGGCAGCCTTCCCACAAGAATCGCCAATCTTTTACCTGTTCCACACTCCCACAGCCCTCCTTGGCATCCCCTACATTGCACAGATGCCAGGGGGGATGGAGAGGCCGCAATAAATCAATGATTGCTGTGCAGCAATTCCCCTTTATTGGGTTGCGTGCACCACATTCTGCCATTTAGGGCTGTCTGCCATGAGGAGGCAGGGCGCAGCATAGGGGATGAAAAGGAGGCCTGTGCATGTTCTCTGTGAGCTTGGAGCAGGAAAGAGAACAGAGATTCTAGGGTCCGGACATGTCTCTGAATAGTGGAACAAACCCTGGGGTTGGCCAGGTTTTTACAGCTGAACAAAACCCTTGTAGTGCGAAGATTATGGATGCCCCTCGACCAGGGAACAGAACCCAGCATAGTCAAAATCCCGGGTTTTGTTCCATTTTAAAGAGGCTGCTACTAGGATATAGGTCTCCTCAAATGCATTAAAAACCCTCACTGGAGAGACACCAGTGAGAAACAAGGTACAGCCCACCCTAACCTTTGTTCCCTTTACTTGGCTACAATGTATGATTAATATGATGTACAGTAATTTCCAGGTCTTTTCTTTGAAATACATACATATTCTTGAAATACAGTAGACACAATGCCTGTTCCTCCCCAACAACAGAATCATTTAAAACACATTCAGAACTATGGGTTACAAGACTGAACATTTAGGATTAAACTAAAAGCCAGCACCATGAGAATTGTTGTCTATAACCCCAACACACTTGCAAGAAACAATCTTCATATGCATCCCTCCCCAGGACATTTTTGCTGTAGTCCATTTTAAAAACAAAATAAAACTGCAGGCCACCTGCAAAGAGCAGGTTTCCTGTCGTTGTGCATTGTGGGTGAGTGCTGACAGTGATTCAGTATCATGCATGCAGATGAAGCAAGTGAGTTTTGGGGGAGTTTTTTTTCCCAAATGTGCCAGGCTGCTGGTCTAATTTAATATTCACCTTCTGTCCACTCACAGCTGATATATCCCACTATGATGGGCACCAACATACAGGATGGAGAGTTTGAGGCCTGGCATTGCTATTTATCAGCGCCACTGGCTGTCCCCCACCGTTAGTCATAATGACACTAGTACAGCCATTTTGTTCACTGCGATGGAGTAGCGTGCCAAGGACTTTAAATTGGACCATCAGTCAAACACGTAATGCTGGCCTGCTTACACCTGTGGCAGCTGGGATGAACTGCCGCACATAAACTATTCTGATACCGACAAACTTCTGCAGTTCCTCATCCCCGAATTCTCAGCCCACATGACTGCCAACTGCCAGGTTTAGGGAGTATGTTTGCAAACATCTTGCTGAACTTCTTTAAAAGCCAAAGCCTTACTTTGCATTTGGTCATCTACTAAATAGTACTCCTTGCCAGGCCTGAGGGGCATGGTCCAACTTCCAGTCACATGGTAGTATGCTCTCTCACTGACTGGCCCCAGAGAGAGCATCATGTAAATCATGTGAACATCAACAACAGAATACACCAGAGGCTGAACAAGAGTGCACTCTCAGCTGAGGAGCCGATATGAAGCACTTCAGTCTTTAGGGCTTTGTGGGATCAAGCCTTTTTTATGTGCCTTTACTGTCCATAAGTAAATTAAAAGGGATCTGTAGGCAAAGTGCATAAACTGTCATCTAGTAGCTCACCTCATCTTGGCTGCGCTCTCCCTTCCTGTAAGAACGCAGCTGCTCCTAAAAGTAGAAACAAGGCAAAGAGCAGTGGAACACCCCCTGAATTCCTTTGCCATAGACCACCAATTATAGGGCTAAGCTAATGGTCTAAAGCTCTGCATCATCAAACTGTGGACACTGGGAGAGAGGAAGAACAGCCAGGGTGATGAGAACGCCTGTCTTACAGACTCTGGCTATTATGCTGATTATTTTGCAGTATCACAGAGCCAAGGCCCAGCCCAAATATTTCAAAAGATAATTCATACAGTGAAACTAAATGATAAGGTTAACCTTGGTAACTCAGCCATTTCGTCTTCAATTTAAAAACGGAAGACAGTTTAGGACAGTGCTAAACATAGCCTGACACAATGGTCTAAGAATTGCCTTTGCCTGTTGTATGCCTTTAATTTCCCTGTTTAGTCAACACCGGCAGGAAATTAGTCTAGACCGGGGGTTCACAACCTTCCATTTTCTAATCATCTCAAGCACCACCTGGGTGGCACATATGGTTTGTCCATCACCTAAACTGTGTCCCATTTTCATCACTTGGGAGCAGTTTTGTATCTGCTGAGAAAATTAGGCTTGGGTAAAGAATAGATGGCATCAGATCAGGTTGTGGTACACTCCCAAGTACTACTGGGTAGGAACCCCTGAACTAGATCATTTATGACTAATATGACTCATATGACACACTATTTCCAGTGATGGCTATACATACTATTAGATCTTATATGTGCAGATCATATGGTTACCAAACCTGAACATTGTTTCATAAACTATTGCATCCTGCTATAATGGCACCATTTCAGGTCATTTACTGGCTGTAAGCCACTGACATTTAATTGGAACCTGGAAATAAGGTGATTTTTCTAAGATTTTAGTTATATGCGCCTTTGTAGTATTCTTTTTTATTTCATGAAAAATACTGTTTTGTGATTACTCACCTTTAAAACGGATATTTTAAGTGTGACATACACTCCGCTTCAATAAGTCTTGACAGTTGGGTTATTCTCCAGTAGAGGGCGAACTGCTGCAGAGATGAATGCAAAAAAGAAGCCCCTCCCGGTCCATAACTACCTGGGACCTCCCACCAATTCCCCAGTGTAAGATAGCAGTAAAGGGACCAGGAAGAACCAAATATAACAATTCTAACAAAAAAACAATGGTTCACCATATAAAGGATCCAGAATACCAAACAGGGTGGGTGAAGCGGAGTGTATGTCACACTTATAATATCCGTTTTAAAGGTGAGTAATCACAAAACGGTATTATTCCAAGTGTGACATACACTCCGCTTCAATAAGTCTTGACAATTGGGACATCCAATAGCAGTGTCCGTCAAGGGTGGGAACCATAAACAGTAAAGTATGCACTAACTCAAACCACTGCAGCTTGCAGAACCTTGCTGCCAAAAACAGCATCCGCTAAAGCCCGCACATCAACCTTGTAAAACTTGGAAAAGGTATGAACAAGTAGCAGCCTTACAAACTTGTTTAACAGAAGCCTGGTGCTGAAAAGCCCAGGATGCACCCACAGCACGAGTAGAGTGCGCAGTGACCCTAAAAGGGGGAGTCCTCCCCTTAGCAGACTAGGCCCCAACAATGGCCTGATGAATCGTAGACTTAGCAGGTGCCAAACCTTTCCTGGGCCCGCAGGGCACCACGAAAAAAGGATGGCGCCCGGTGGAGCAGTGCTCCTTCAGCACCCAGAGGGTGCTCCTACCTTTACCAAGGACCCGCAGCCGAAGCTGGGAGGCTCAATACAGGGACAATTTAGGAGGGTCCTGGCAGCAATAGGGACAAAAAAAGGGGGCCGGGCGCGAGCCCGGCTTACCTGCAAGTAAGAGAAGCTTCATCTTCTGTCTTGCTCGCTCCCTGCAGAGAAGACAACTGGGGAATTGGTGGGAGGTCCCAGGTAGTTATGGACCGGGAGGGGCTTCTTTTTTGCATTCATCTCTGCAGAAGTTCGCCCTCTACTGGAGAATAACCCAACTGTCAAGACTTATTGAAGCGGAGTGTATGTCACACTTGGAATATGATACTATACATTTAGGTTCAACAGTAGCAGTATCATATTGTGCACAAAACCATGAAAGCAACATTCTGCAGCATATATGTTTTGGAAGAAATTGAAAGGTGCCCTGTAGCACATTCCTGAGGGGTGAAGTTTGCAGTTGGTGCCATTCTAGCCACAGCTTTGCTATGAAAACTGGTAGTCAGATCAGGAGCCAGGATTCCAGGGATCTGCATGAAAATGGGCTAGCATGCCAACCATCACAAAGTCAATATTTCAGGGTTTCACTGGGCTTCCACATCGGGTCATAATGCAATTCAGTTCTCATTCAATACCTTTAGATCCCAAGACAGAACTCCTCAGTGTGCACAGTAAGTAGTAAGGAGGGGGCCCTGTAGGGATGTGTTTAGTCAGGTAAGGATGAGTAAAGTCTTTACTCTTAATTACAGTGAACTCTAGGGTGCTTGAATTTGCTAAGTGTATAGACTCCCAATGGTGAAAGGGGGAGGAATGACAAAATATGCTACTGCAATATGGAAACAAAGCGTTTTAGTTCACAGTTATTCAGAGATACAGACATTTCTCTAAATATTGAAGGCAAGAAGCGCCACTGATTTTTTTCCTCCTTAGAAATGGTGGTAGGGTCTCTAAAAAATTAATGAGGCAGTTTTTTTTAGTTTAGTTACGAAACCCTAAGTGCATTTTAACCTCTTAGAAGCCATAATACCTTTGTGTTTTAGAATGCATGATTCATCTACATCATGTCATGCTCAAAAGCTAATACTGTATAGGGCAGGCTTGGTATGTACAGTATTTTTGCCCTATAAGACGCAACCCAGGAGTTGGAGAAGAAAAATAAGGAAAAAAATAATCTGAACCAAATAGTGTGCTAAAATACCTCCCACTCAATCACCCCATTACAGACAGTGTGCAGACCCCTCCATCACCCCATAACAGACCCCACATGGCAGTGACAGTGAGGGGCATGCCACATTACAGGCAGTGTGAGGTATCCCAAATACAGTGTGCGAGCATTCCAAATACAGGCAGTGTGCGGGCATCCCAAATACAGGCCGCGTGAGTTATCCCAAATACAGGCAGTGTGCTGCATCCCAATTACAGACAGTGTGCAGGCATTCTAAATACCGGCAGTGAATAGCATGCCCCAAAACTAAAAAAAAAAAAAAAAAACTTTCACCCACTTCCACACAGCGCCCCACCAACTTAAACAGAGAAAGAGGCAGGTAGACAGACAGAAAGACACACATAACCGTCATCCTCCATCGTAATCACTGCTGCCTGCTGCCTTGACTGTCGCCTTCACAGTAGCCACCGCTGCCTTTGCAAGTTTCCAGCGAGACGGTTCCAGCTTCAGGGTGGGCGTGGCCCATGACTCCTGCCAGCTTCAATGGACCCTGGCACAAGTCACAGGCCATGCCCCATCCGGTGGCCAGAACCGGCTCCCTCTGAACTTGCGGCAGTTACTGCAAAAGCATACACACACACGGCAAAAAATATGGTATGTGGTATATTTGAGGGATGCATTTTTACAATTAAAAAATTTTTAGGTTGAAAGTTGCATTCTGTCAAAGCCATGTTTGAAGATTTTTTTTTATAAACTGTGGGATGAAGTTAAACCCAAAACTAGTAGCTAGGGATATGCCTACATCATGTCCAGTCCATGTGTGAAGGATTTTTTTTTAATATAGGGTGAAGTTACACTCTTAACTAGCCGCTGGGCATATGCCTGCCTCGTGTCCAGGCCATGTTTGAAGATTTTTTCATGATCAAGTAAGTTACTTTAGCATTTGTAGGAACACTGGAAATACCATCATCCGCAAAGCATAGGATAAACAGGAAAGCAATAACCTGTAGTGACATGTTCACAATTCTAAAGACCAACTCCAGTCACTTTATTTTAGTAGTAGAGACACCCATGGGTTTTCAATTAGCTTAGCTTTCTTTTGAGCACCACAAACATAAAAAGTAAAGTTTAATTTCTATAATGGTTTAACAGGTGCAAACAATAAAAATACAATTCTGTGACTACTCACCTGTAGAATTGGTATTATAAGTATACAGCACGTCCTGTTCCAGAATATTACTTACACATGGGTAATACATCCACAAGATGGCGCTGGACTGCAGAAAACAACTTGTGGCTCCTCCTGGCCCCATATAAGTCAGGGACCTCCCACAAATTCCCAAGTATTGACAAGCAGTTAACAAGAAGCCAGGAGAAACAATAATAACAAAAATCCAAAAAGAACATTTGAACAATCACCATACAGAGGTAACTAGAAAAATGATAACAAGGGTGGGATGGAACGTGCTGTATACTTATAATACCAATTCTACAGGTGAGTAATCACAGAATTGTATAATTCCAAGTATACAGCACATCCTGTTCCAGAATATTCCTTACACATGGGACATCCAATAGCAGTGTCCGTAAGGTAGGGTGGGATCCCCAAAGTAACAGCGGGCAGATTAGACCACTGTCGCCTGCAGAACTTTGCGACCAAAAGCAGCATCAGCTGAGGCCCTAACATCAACCTTGTAAAACTTTGAAAAAGTATGAACAGAAGACCAAGTAGCGGCCTTGCAAACCTGTTCAACAGAAGCTTGGTGCTGAAAAGCCCAAGAGGCACCAATAGCACGAGTAGAATGAGCAGTAAGGTGGAAGGGAGGTTCCATCCCCTTAGCAGAATAGGCTTGAACCACAGCCTGACGGATCCACTTGCTGATAGTGGACTTAGCCGGAGCCAAACCCTTCTTAGGCCCAGAAGGGAGAACAAAAAGAGCATCAGTCTTCCTGAAGGATTCAGTAGCCACCAAATAGAACTTCAGGGTCCTGACCACATCCAGAAAATGTAAGACCCGCTCCTTAGGGTTACTAGGATTAGGGCACAGACAAGAGGCAAAACAATGTCCTGATTGAGATGAAAAGCAGACACAACCTTAGGCAGAAAATCTGGCTTAAAAAGAAACACCACCTTGTCCTGGTGTCTCTCAAAGTAAGGAGGTTTGATGGAAAGTGCCGCCAACTCAGAAACACGCCTCACAGAAGTGATCGCCACCAAAAAGGCAACCTTAAGCGTCAAAATGGACAAAGGGGCCTCACGCAAAGGCAAAGGGAGACCCCTGCAAGGCAGATAAGACCAAGTTCAAATCCCAGACTGGTAACATAGGCTTATGTGGAGGACGCACGTGAGTAACCCCCTGAAAAAAGATCTTAACCAGACGATGGTTGGCAAAGGATCTTTGGAAGAAAATGGCCAAAGCTGAAACATGACCTTTGAGGGTACTAAGTTGAAGACCCAAATCCAAACCCCGTTGCAGGAATTCCAGAATCCTGGGGATAGAAGACACTCTACAGGGAAGCGACTTAGACTCACACCAGTCAATGTAAGCATGCCATACCCTATAGTAGATAGATGACAAGGACTTCTTCCTAGCACGAATCATGGTATTAACAACAGAAGCAGGCAGCCCCTTTTCCATCAAGATGGAGGTTTCAGCAGCCAGGCCGTTAAACCCAGCGTTTGTAAATTGGGATGGCGTAGCTGCCCCTGAGTGAGCAGATCTAGAAACTTGGGCAGGACGTACTGATCTACTGCCAACTGCACAATGTCTGCGAACCACACTCTTCTTGGCCAACAGGGGGCCACCAGAATGGTTGGCACCCCTTCCTGGGCTATCTCGTGCAGCACCCTGCCTAGCAGAGGAAACGGAGGGAACACATAGAGGAGCTGAAAGCTCCTCCAAGACATTGCTAGTGCATCCATGGCTAAGGCCAGAGGGTCCTGGGAAAGAGAGACAAAAGCTGGAAGCTTGTGACTGTGACGGGACGCAAACAGATCCACATCCGTCTGACCCCAGCGGTGGCACAGAGAGCGAAACGCCCTGCTGCTGAGTGACTATTCTCCCAGACGAGAAGTCCCCCTGCTCAGGGAGTCCGCTTCCAGATTTTCCACCCCTGGGATGTACACTGCCGAGATGCAGGGAACATTCTCCTCCGCCCAGGACAGAATCAGAGACACTTCCTTTAGGGCCCTCCTGCTCCGGGTCCCTCCCTGATGATTGATGTAGGCAACCGCCGCCTGGTTGTCCGAGCGGATCTGAACAGCCCGACCCCGAAGGTGCGGAGTCAATTGTGTGAGAACCAACCTCACCGCCCTCAGTTCCAGAATGTTGATAGGGGTATGGGCCTCCCAGGGGCCCCACCGACCCTGGAATTTCAAGGACTTCCAGAAGCCCCCCCAATCTGTCAGACTGGCATCTGTAGTGACTGTCTCCCAGCAAGGGGCCAGAAAGGATTTGCCCACCAACAGGTTTCTTGAGTCCAGCCACCAAGAGAGAGACCGCCGGGCCGGAGGGAACAGAACAAACACCCGATCTGGGGACACAGGGTCCCGATCCCATACTGACAAGAGGTGAAGTTGAGGAGGTCTCATGTGAAACTGAGCATATGGAACCGCCTCGAAGCAAGACACCATCAGGCCCACCAGCTGCATACCCTGCCGGATGAAGGGATGAGGGCAAGACAGAAGAAGCTGGGCTTGAGCTTGAAGACTCTCCACCTTCTGCTGAGGGAGAAAAATCTTGACCGGAGATGTATCCAGAGTCATGCCCAGAACGGGGACAGGGAAGACTTGGGGTGATTGATCACCCAGCAGAAGGACTCCAGTGTGGACACCAACAGCTGAGTATCCAGCTTGGCCTGCTGGAAGGACTGAGACGTGATGAGAATGTTGTCCAAGTAAGGAAGGATGCGAATGCCCTGAGATCTCAGCAGAGCCATTACGCCCGCCAGCACCTTGGTGAATACCCTGGGAGCCGAGGCGATACCGAAAGGCAAAGCCACAAATTGGTAGTGCTGATCCTCCAGAGCAAACCTGAGGAATCTCTGATGACCTGAAAGATAGGTACATGAAGGTAAGCGTCCTTGATGTCTACAGAAGTCATGAAGTCGCCCAGGCGCAGAGAATTGACTGCAGAGCGCAGGGTTTCCATGTCCTTTTTGGGGACAGTGAAAAGATTGGAATAGAAGCCTCTGCCCCTTTCCCTGAAAGGCACCAGGCAGATGACCCCCAACTCCAGAAGGTTTTGGACAGCAAGGCACAGACCCTGAGCTGACAGGGGATTTTGAGCCATCCAGGATTTGATGAATCTTGGGGGTGGCCAGGCTGCAAACTCTATCTTGTAACCGGAGGACACAACCTCCTGAACCCACCGGTCTGAGATTTGAGGCCTCCAGACGTGACCAAAGAGCCGAAGTCGTCCCCCCACCCAGATGGGTAAGGGCGCACCGAGGGGGCTTGGGGGAGGACTTTGGATTGGGACCCCAGGAGGGGCTGGGGCGACCACGCCCCCTGCCCCTGCCCCAATGGTCTCCGCGAGCCCCAGCAAAGGAGACTCCGCGACCAGTTCTGGAACCACGGAAGGAAGGGAGAAGGGCACCCGCCCCCCCAAAAGACCGGGACGGCCTTCTACATTGAGGTAACCTACCGCCTCTGGCAAACAAGTCCAAGCATTCCCCAAAGAGGCGCAGCCCCTTTAAGGGAAAACCAGTGGGCGCCTTCTTAGCAGCATTATCAGCTGCCCACTGACGCAGCCAAACAGAGCGGCATATAGCCACCAAAAGGGCAGATGTCGTTCCACATATTCTAATGGTATCATCCATGGCAGAAAGAATATATGCAACAAATTCATAGCAAAGCAGGAGAGATCTATACTCTTCTCCTCCCACATCATCAGAGGCCCCATCTAAGAGACTCTTAAGCAGCCCTTTAATAGCAATAGCTGTAATGGCAGAGGCACAAACCGGGCGCAGCGCGGTCCCCACACAGGCAAGGGTAGCAGTGTCAGGTGAATGCATGACAGATGTATTTGACAGCCCCAGAATATGCGCGTCCACCTCAGGAGGACATGGCCAACGCTTAATAACATCAGCAGAAAAGGGATACCTCTTGTCCCAACTCTTGGGCACCCCAGGGAGCTTGCTAGGCCGTTCCCATTCTTTGAGCACCACAGTGAAACACACACCAACAAATGTGCAGACCGCCAGCCCCCCCCCCCCAGGGATCTCCCCGAGGGAGAGCGAGGCAAGGAAATTAAGGGATTATCAGCCCTAGAGAAAAAAGGAGGGGGAGGGTAGGGTGGGAAGGGGCACCTAGGGGGGTAAGGGTTAAACAACACAGGAGCCTGGCAAAACCCATAGTGCAGGAGGGGCATCCCAAAAGGCTCACCATCAGCCTAAACCGCCTACCCTGTCAGAGCAGAGACTGCGGTAGGAGCAGTGCTCCTCAGCACCTACCCTGGTGCTTACTGACCTACCTTCACCTGAACCTTGTCAGCCGAGGCTGGGAGGCATTGGTATGGTTCGGAACGGGTGGGAATAGTCCTGCAGGGCCGCAGGCGGATAAGCCCCGCTCACCTGCGCAACATAGAGAGCCATCTTCTATCTTCGCAGCCCAGACTGCAGATAAGAACTGGGGAATTTGTGGGAGGTCCCCGACTTATATGGGGCCGGGAGGAGCCACAAGTTGTTTTCTGCAGTCCAGAGCCATCTTGTGGATGTATTACCCATGTGTAAGGAATATTCTGGAACAGGACGTGCTGTATACTTGGAATATAAAATGTTTTTGGCAGGAACTAGGCTTTAATTAATGGACTCTGTACTGATCAATGCTTTTAAAGCATTTGTTAAATCTATAAGCAGTATTCACACTTGAATCTGTCATTTTGACTCAGCAACTTCATTTGTCGCAGGGAAAATTATCTATATATATATATTAAAGCAGTCCCTTCATATTTGCTAGGGATATGTGCATAGCCTACAAATGGAAACTGAAAACTCACAAATAACTTTTTGACATACACATATATGTCCAATAAAATGATGCTGCAGCCTTAAATTCTGAAAGATTCCAGCAACCCAGGACTTCACAGGCTTTTTTTTTCTTGTTTGACGAGCGTGGGCCATTTAAATGGTTTGGAACCTGGTCGCAGGCTACAATGAATAGGTTCAGAATTCAGATTTTCTACAACAATCAGGATTAGCCACTGACATGGATTCAGTGTGGTTCTCCAAGCCACAGCTGTCACATTTGCCAATGTGCCCCTGTCATATAACTCGCTGTGCAAGCTAAATGAAATCTATAGCTGTTCTGACCACCCGTACCCTCCAAAACAGCAAAACAGCATCAGTTCAACTAGATACAATGTAGACTGCGCAGGAGGCCTAAGACTTAGTAAACAACAGCCAAACTCTACTACAAAGGTTGAGGATGTGTAAGACAGATCATGTGATCATGTGACAGGCCAGACACTATGGCAAAACTGAGAACAACAGCAAGACACAAAGTAGTTTACACAGCATCCGCAAGGTCTCTCCCAAACAGATTTCAAAGCAGACTAAGGTTACAAAAAAGGGCAACATTAAGCACTGTAGACGCAGTACCCAGCCAATTGTGCTCTGCACAGAGAGCAGCACTTGGGTTCTGGGAAAGGATAGCATTCCCACGATGCAGAAAATGCACTAGGTACAAGTATGATTGAAAATACAAGATAGGCTCTTATTCAGTGTGAAGGTCTGGTTTAAATAGCTCATACAGTAACATGCCTGGTTCTGGACTAGCCAAAACCACTTAGTGCTGAGACAGAGGCTACCCTTGGCCCTAGACTGTGATTGGTTCCAACATAATGTACTATGACCATGTCATATGCTACAATGTCATTATGAATACAATAGATTTTTTAAGTGAAATACCACACGTGTTATTACCTGTAAAAACTAAATCTTATCTACTATTTCAAAACATATTTGGCACTGCAAAAATAGTTTACGGATCCTGGTCTCCGTCTTCCATATCTAAACGGGATCAGTTTTATACAGACTGCCAAATGTTCATTAGCAGTTCCAGATTAAATAAACGATCAACAAAGTAGCTGGAGGGCAGAGAGATGCGTTTTTCCTGTTGCTCACTGCTAATGGAGACCTAGGTTTATCTGAGCATATATGTGGCCCGGGTCCAGACTTTTTGTGAGTTTGTGTGCTTGTGACATATTGTAGCTGTCCAAAAATAAAAACAAAATCTACGGAAGCAAAAAGAAAAAAAAAACAGACATTCCTTTAAAACAAATATATCTGTAACTTGCAGAGACTTGTAGTAATGCTGTAACCTCAGGGAAAAGTTAGACTATTGTCCAAAAATGCCCAAGATAGTTTGAGTGTCTAAGAGAGGTCAACTGAATGGGCCTGCTTCAGTTTTTAGTATTCTGCAGGTGTGCATACCAGCGATGGCAATTGTTTTTCATTTAAAAAGCTGGTGTTAAAAACCAAACAAACCTAATAGAATGTATCTTTTCCAATATATATGTATCTATGGTAATAGGTTAAGACTCCCAAAAGGCCAGTTTATCTTACCTAAACATTATGTGAACAGGTTGTAGAACAGAAGACTCTTACAACAAATATTGCATAATTATTAAAGTGGATCTAAGTTTAGATGGAGTTTAGGTTGTCTCCTGACCCCACAAGCATCCTGATTTGTGATCCCATCCACGGTAAGGACCCCTAAAAGAATGCAGGGACTGTGCTTTTCACACATTCTTATGCAATCCCATGTCAATCACCAACTGTCGGCAACAAAGACAACCTAACTTGTGTTGGCCGAATCCCTATAAGTTCAGGCTTGGTAAGTTCTACCGAACTTTGAACAAATTTTTGTTTCAGGTACCGAATTTGACCCAAACCCGGTCCAGTCCCCACAGAGGACCCATGCCCATAGCCCCATAGGGGACCCAAAGTCCTATGCAGAGTATGTAGCAGCAGGAAGCAGCTGTACAACTTACCTGAGCCCAGAGATTCAGTCAGCGTGCTTTCCTCAAAATGTCCACGGCATCTAATAGCTGGCCACCCCCATGAGAGAGGATACTGGCAGCTGGCACTAGAAGTGCTGCTAGATGCTGCAGTGTCCTCACTCAAGGGGACGGCCATCGTTTTGTAACTCCAACTGTGGAAATTTCGACTGGATCTGGGGGACAAGACTTTCTGCGGCTGCACACTCTGCATTATGTTAAACTGGGTGATGGGCTCAGATCAACCAGCTTTTCTTGCTTCAGTCCCACGCCGAACTCGAACACTGACTTCTGGTACAAAACCTAACCTTTGCTGTTTGGGTTCGCCCAGCACTATATCTAAACAATTTTCTGAATACATAGTAGCCCTTCATAGTGCTACAATTATTTACTTAACATTTTTATGGAACAAACAGAATAAAAACACTACTATTATCGCACATAAACTGGTTATATATGGCTAGACAGTAAGCAATGCAAATAATCTTTTTATATAATAGTTCACTATTTTGAGAATCCACAAAGAGAATTGCAATATAATATAAAAATAACAGCTGCAACATGCAATTTTCTGTATAAAAAAAAAAAAACCTCTCTACTTTTAGTTAAACTGGACCAACACCCTTAGAAGAAACAGTGCTCATATGCATCCCACCCCCAGGGCAATTCTGATTGCTGCACATAAACATTCATTTACCTTTTTCAAACTCCTGCCATGGTCAATTTTAAAAACAAAAGGTAGCCTGCAAACAGTAAGCACTGCTGGGTTTCCAGGTTCTGTGCACTGTCAATTGAATCCAAGCAGCAGCACAGTTGGGATGCTTGGAAAGGAAGCACCAAAATGCCCTCTACCACTAGAATATCTGTGAGGTGGAGTTTTAGCTATGAGTGGATGCAGGAGCAAATGCGAGTGCTGACAATGATTCAGTATCATGCTTGGGCAAGGGAGTTTTTGGGAGTTTTCTTTTCCAATTGTGCCAGGCTGTTGGTCCAGTTTTAAGGGCCTTTTGGTCTCCTTTGGGCCATTCTCAAAAGCCTTGCCAGTTTTTCTTGCTACATGTACAGGGCATCAACTAAGAATTGCCTTTTAATTTAAATATTGAATAGAGCCCTAACAAAAATCCAGATCAATAATCCTAACAAGGATAAAACCATGAAGGGATAGGAGGCAAATATTCAAATAATATGTATATGCAGGATCCGGATTGTTTTTTGCAGGGTCTGGATTTATATTATTATTTATAATATTATATTATAAAAAAATGCTGAATATCTAGGGTTAGTTAGTAACATTCTAATCCTAGATGCCTTTAGTGCAGAGAGGGCACAACATCTACTGAGTCAGATGTTTGGCTGAGAAAAGAATAGCTTCTGAAAGGGATGCAACATGTGTTTTGGCAGATATAGCTGGGTAAAGAAAACCTTGTTCAGTTACCTTTTTTCCAGTATTAATAGATATTAGTGTACTCCACCATATTCCCATCTTCCTTCTACAACAAACATGGCAGATCACTGGGTCTGTTTCGAGCCATCAATAGCTGACCATAGGGGATACAACATATGACATCAACCTGAACATCTGCTCCCCCTGAAGCTAACACAGTAAAGAGAACCGTTACCAAGGTTGGATGTAGCGAATATGTGTCATCACCTATTTTTGTTGAGTAATATATATATATATATATATATATATATACACACTGTAAAAAACATTTTATGATTTTATTATTTTCATCCTAATCTTACCGGGCGATACAAAAATACCACCAATGAAACATAACATTTACATTAAAAACATGTAGGCTTTAACCCTTTCGCTGCCAGCCTACCTGCAGCATTTGCCACTCCCTGTTGCCAGACTGAGTTTGACTGTTTCGCGCTACACATGTTCAACTGTCATTTTTGAAAGGATTTCCAGGGATTTCCCAGGAAAATTATATATTGTTTTTTTCAACAGAGTCTGGGCTTTAACATGAAATGTCTTGTTTGTATTTTTTAGGTGTATTCTCAACATTTTTGGGTGAAATGTGTGAAAAAAATTAAAAAAAATATATTTTTTTACAATTTGTCGAGTTTTTTGTAATAAAAAATGTAAGTTTGTCAATAAAATCTTATTGCGTGAGAAACCCCAATTTCTCCCGGTTACAGCGATACCACATATGTATAGGTAGACACCCTTTCCTGCCCAGAAGCCTTTTATAGCTGCTGGATGACAAATGGTTAATTCAAAAAAAAAAATGACATAGGGTCCCCCTTCCCGGGGAGGGAGACCCCATTTTTTTTTGGATTTTTAAGGGTTAAAAACCCTTAAAAATCCAAAAAAAAAAATGACGTGGGGTCCCCCTTACCCAAAGTAACCAGCCCGGGACCAGCTATGGGGGCTTGTAGGCACAGAGTGGGGGGGCCAGCTTTGGTGGCCCCCCCACCCTGCAGCCTACGAGCCCACATAGCCTATGTGGGCCCGGGCTCTTCTGCCCCCCCCTGGCCTTTGGGGAGGCAGGTAATGGGGGTGCGGGGGTTAATGGCAAGCCACCCGCTAGGGCAGGTGACTTGCCACCCCCCCAGCCTTGTGAACTGGTATAAGGGGTCTCATGGACCCCTTACCAGCTCACAAAGGGTTAATGTGAAAAAAAAACACCACACAATAATAAAAAGTATTTTATTAGAAAAAAAAAAAATTTTTTTTTACTGTACTTACCTTCGATTGCAAGCTCTTGTCCCTCGCCGCTCAGCTGACAGATGCCGGTGATCGGCATCCAGAGAAGGAGAAGGCAGGAGATCAGAGGATCTCCTGTCACCTCCTTCCAGGGCACCGATCACCGGCATCTGAGAAGCTGAGAAAGCTGAAGCCGGTGATCGGGACCGGGATGACGTCATAAGCCCCGCCCCCAAGGGGGAGGGGCTTAGAGGCAAGATGGCGGCCGCCATCTTGAAGAAGAGAGGAGAGAGCCTCCCAGGCTCTCTCCTGAAGAACGGTAAGTCCTGGGGGGGGATCGGAGGCCCCCCAGGTGAAGAGGAGGGACAGCGGGAGCCAGCGCACACACAGGTAAGTGAATGTCATTTTTATTTTTTTTTTTTTTTTACAGTTAGCAGCTGCTGCTGCAGAAGCGGGGGGGGGGCGGCCTATTCCGGGGGCTCTCCTGGAGCCATCCGACCCCCCACGGGGGATCGGATGGCACCAAATTAAAGAGGAGACCCGGCCGGATCCAACAAGGGGTCAGGTGAGTATTTTTGATTTTTATTTTTTAAACTAGAAGCGAGGAAAGTCAAGCACGTAACACCTACGGGCTTGGCACTTAAGGCCCAGCCAAGCCAGCACGTAGGTGTTACGTGCTTGGCACCAAAAGGGTTAAGGAATAAATCCAGTGTGGCCAATTCAGTATTAGAATCAAATATTTAATGCCTCTTCTAGCATGTTTTTGATGTAAATCTGATCATAATTTGTTTCATTGGTGGAATATTTGTATCACCTAGTAAGATTGGGATGAAAATAATGAAATACTTTGTACACACTTTTTTAGTCCGAGTTGTATACAAAATAATACATAGGGGATTTTTGTTACCACTACAGCTATCATAATCTTGATATTTTGAATCGAGTTCCACTCTTTGAATTTGTTTGTAGAGGAGGAAAGCAAACACAGATTCACATCTCCAAAGGACTTTATAGTGTCAGCAGCTGCTAACTGTAAAAAAAAAAAAAAAAAAAAAAAAAAATGACATTTACGGTACTTAAAAAAAAAAATGACATTTACTTACCTGTGGCCGCGCTGCCTCCCATCGGGTCTTCTCTTCACTGGGGGGGCCTCCGATCGCCCCTCCTGGCTCTTCAGCTTCAGGGGAGAGCCTGAAAGGGCTCTCCCCCTCCTCTCCCGACGGGCGCCACCATCTTGTAGTTAAGCCCTGCCCAGGTGTCGTCTAGGCTCCCTGCTGCTCTTCATTCAGATGCGATCATGCTGGCCACAGGAGCAGAGGGGCAGGTGATCAGATCATCACCTGCCCCTCTGCTACTGCAGCCAGCATGATTGCATCTGTCATCACATCGAGGGACAAAGGATCTGACGATCGGAGGTAAGTAAAGTAAAAAAAAGTTTTTATTTTTTAATAAAACTAATTTTTTCTTATGTGTCAGTGTGTTTTTTTTTCTTTACTGTTAACCCCTTGTGAACTGGTAAGGGGTTCACGAGACCCCTTATACCAGTTCACAAGTCTGGGGGCTGGCAAGTCACCTGCTGGCCGCAGGTGACTTGCCATTAATCCCCGGCACCCCCAATTACCTGCCTCCCCAAAGCCCAGGGAGGGGGCAGAAGAGCCAGGGCCCACATAGGCTATGTGGGCTTGTAGGCTGCAGGGTGGGGGGCCACAAAAGCTGGCCCTCCCACTCTGTGCCTACAAGCCCCCATAGCTGGTCCCGGGCTGGTAATGCTGGGTAAGGGGGACCCCATTTCATTTTTTTTGGATTTTTAAGGATTTTTAACCCTTAAAATTAAAAAAAAAGGGGTCCCCCCGGGGTTTAATTAACCCCTTATGTTTATAGTGTGGATAGTAGTAGTATTTTATTTGTAAATGTTATAAAGTGCTATTTTCAGTTTGGGGGGTCTCCTGGGCAAGAATGGGGGGGGGGGCTACCGATACATATGTGGTACCGTTGTGATTGGAAGAAATGGGGCTTCCACATGCAATATGGTTTTCTCTAATAAAAGTAAATGTTTTGTTTAAAATAAAGGAGACAATTTTCTAAAACATAATTTTTAATTTTTTTTTGTTCTTTTTACGCAAAAATATTAAAAAAAAACAGTAGAAAAATTACAAACAAGACATTTCATGTTAAAGCCTAAACCCTGCTGCAAAAAATATATCTATAATTTTCCTGAAAATTCCTCCAAAAATCACGGTTAAACATGGTGCAAAATGGTGAAAAATTACCTGTCAACAGAGGGTGAAAAAATTTCAAGTAGACGGGCAATTAAAAGGGTTATTAGTACATATGCATGTGGGGTATTGTTCTGCTCAGGGGACCTTGCTCTTTCAGATTTAGCTTGTTTTTTCTTGTTTGCATATTGATTTTTTAAGAAAATGTGTTTTTTATTCAGTTTTTTTATAATTTTTTTGAGGGAAACCTCGTGGAACCTAAGAATTCTTCAAGGGATTACTTCTAAAATTATGAGCCCACTACAACAAGCTGGGTACACTTAGAAAGCGTAACATATGTTCTTTCAGGGAATATATGGTTTCTGGGGGGTATTCCAAATGTAAAGGGTTGTTTTGGTAGAAAAAGTACAAGGTGCGCACTTTGTCTGCAGAGCTGAAATTTTGAAGTAAAATTACCCTTACACACATGCTTTACTTTGAGGTGTTTGACAACTCTTTCCTTGACAGTAGCTATGCATGTTGGGTATTGTTCTGTTCGGGGCATGTTGCTTTTTCAGATTGGGCTTGTTTTTTTTTGTTTGCATATTTTTTTTCGGAAAATATGAGTTTGATTCTGCTTTTTATTCTTTTTTAGTGAAACTCTGTGCTTCTAAAGAATTCATTGAGGAATTACTTCCAGAAAACTGCACCTATGTAAACAAGCCTAGAAAGCCTGAGGTGTATACTTTCAGGGAATATATAGTTTGTGGGGGGTATTTCAAATGTAAAGGGTTGTTTTTCTTGAAAAACTGCAAGGTGCGCCTAGCGCTTAGCATATCTGTATTTTATCTGAAAATCTCCTAAAACGCTGTTTCAGTTTGGGGGAGTCTCCTGGGCAGGAAAGGGCGTCTACCTATACATATGTGGTAACGCTGTGACCGGGAGAAATTAGGATTTCCCATGCAATAAGATTTTATTGACTAAATTACTTTTTTTATTACAAAAACACTACAAATTGTAAAAAAATAGATTTTTTTTTTATTTTTTTGCACATATTTCACCCCAAAATATTGAGAATACACCTAAAAAATTACAAAAAAGAAATTTGATGTTAAAAACCAGATTCTGCTGAAAAAAAGAATATATAATTCCCTGGGAAATCCCTGGAAATCCCTTAAAAAAATCACAGTTAAACATGTGGAGCGCAAAGTAGTCTGGCAACAAAGGGTGGCAAAAACTCCATGTAGCCTGGCAGCGAAAGGGTTAAACATCGGACACCAAAACATATATACTACTACCATACTTATCCCAGAGGTGGATTTGATGAGAACTGTAAATAGGGGTTCTATACACCAAGCACCTAACCTTATAGACAACTTGCTTTGCTATAGTTTCTAAATTGAGAAACTATAGTGAACTACTATGTGAGTGCAGCCATTTTTGATTGCCAGGGTTGCTAGCCGCAGGTGACTTGACAGCCCCCCAGCCTTGTGAACTGGCATAGGGGTTTCATGGACCCCTTACTAGTTCACAATGGGTTAAAGTAGACCAACACCCAGGGCTGATCGGCCCGGGAATCTATAAGATTCCAAGACCGTTCTATTCCCTCCCCCTGGGGCATCCAAAATCGGGATGCCCCTCTGTGTGAAACCCCCCCCGGAACACCCGCTACCACTTACCTGAATCCCGGTCCTACGGCGCATGCGCGGGCCGCATCCCCGCTATCCCTCTAGCAGGGCGCGTGCCCGCGCTGGCTATTTATGAATGAATGAATGTTAGAGGGAAGTAGGGGATGCGGTCTCCAGCACGCTCAGAGTGGCTGAGCTTAGACATCTCTTAGACGTCCAAAACTCAGCCGCTCTGAGCGCGCTGATTGGACAAGCGGCCGCCCATGCACCATAGGATCGGGGGGTTTCACAGAGCGGGGCATCCCCGATCGGGATGCCCCGGGGGAAAGGACCAATACCCAGGATAGTCAAAAGCTTCTGAAACACATGGGAGTTATATTTGTAACATAATAATGTGTGATGAAAGGTTATTAACTATTAAGTGAACCCGCGGCATATATAAAACCTTTTCATACGACCATTTCTTCTTTCTTTCTATAGGCAACTCGTAAATGCATTATGTAACAACATATGCCTACAATAGGACTTTGCATTACTTACATTATACAGACTTCAAAACCTCTTCCTGCTATGCCCAACTTATTAATTATTGCTGTCATGGGCTAAGCAGCTTGCCAAATAAGTTAAGTATTTCAGTGACCACACAGTTCCTGCAAATTCTTTCACTATTGTCTACAAATAAGTTTATTATTGTTCAAAAACACAATGAACAGGAAATGGAGAACTGGTACAAAACAATAAATCAGGCTTCAAGTAAAATAAAATGTCCAGCAAAAAACAAATACATACAAGCCTAGTAAGCTACCTGCCAAATTATTTGTATATTTGTTTAGTTTGGTCATTTTACAGCCCCCCTGGCACTGGATTATCCAGTGTTTAGCCATGACAGTGACAGAGTTATGGACAACTTCTTTAGGAAAGTTCTTGCCGTTTGGAAACAGTAGGAAGGAGAGTAAAGGGAAAGTGGAACTTTATGAAAGCCAGGCTCTACTGCGCAGGGTTCTCATTGTAAACAACTGTTGCAATGCTCTGCAGCAGGGAGGCCATGAAAGCGGACCTCCAGTGAAAAAGCATAGTAAAATGCTCCCCTAAAGCCCCTCTGGCAATCAGTGACGTAAGCTTATTGGGAGGGATAAACACCATGCAGAGGGTTGGAATAGCAGGCAGATTCTGCCCTCTTAAACATGCATAGCAGTGACCATCTTGCCACAACCATGAAGAAGCGGATTCTGAAAAACCAAGTCTCTCAGTTATTATTTCCCCATAGCTCTGTACAATCATCTCCTATTCCTAGCCAGAAGTAGGAAGCCTTCAGCTGTAACGACTCATCTTTGAATAACATAAATTGTATACATTGTATCCTTTGACCGAATGTTTTTGCGGCAGCCGCCACCAGAGGTACATTGTAACAGCAGATTTATTCTGCTATATTAGCTATTTATTCAATGACTGCATATGTGAAAAATGACAGGCAAGCTTCTTGTTTCTGAGGCATATATCTCTCACAATTTGATGTGAATTGCTGCTAGCACAGCACCCCACCCCCCAATTCTCACGTGTAAGCAGTGCAATAGGTGTGTGGCAAGATGGCCACCACCATGTAATTCAAGAGTGATTAATTTTTATGCCGTTCCACAACATCTGCTTGGGGTTAAGCCCTTTAAAACTGCTTATGCCACTGAACATGGGGAAGCGATATTTTAAACTTTTTTTATTTGACTGGAGGTCTGCTTTAACTTACATTGATACATAGTAACACTCCTGCAGCTGTTCATTCAATGTGCGAGTGTGGCTGGTTGTACACATGCGCGGATGCAGAGATCTTGCTCTTTTGGGTGAGCCCCCCCTGTGAAAAGCTGCCCATAATACTCTATGAGCGCTTTCACATGCAGCTTGGGCACTGAGCGCTCTGCAAAAGCCCTGCCAGCAGCATCCTGATGGCGCAGCGCCAGTGATCTCCCTCCATGTGAGTGGAGAGCGTTAGTGCTGAACTCCCTCCACATGCTGACACCAGAAATTGCAGGTTGCTCGGCAGAAAGCACAAGCAGTCCACAATCGGCCTGTGTGTAACATGACAGACATGCTGATCCCTTTTCGGAAGTAAATTTCTCTCGCAGTTTAGTGTGGACTGCGTATAGCAAAATTATCCCAAGCTCTAGACAGTCTGCCCTATGTAGCGAAGCAATATCACACAGGTACACTGCAGCCATGCTGACCTTCATCAATACAGCCAGTTAGAGAAATATTCCTAACACTCTAGGGCTGATTTAACACCGTGAGAAATTATTTTTTTCTCAGTTTTTTTGTGAGTAAAAAAAAATTTGAATTATTCAGTGACATTTTAGCTATGATCCAAGATGGCCACTTTGATGTAATTATAAGCCCTCTTAAGCAGCATATACCACTGACCAGCAAATTACTAAACTTTATTTTACATGATTGGAGGTCCGCTTTACAAAATCCAAAAGGTTGCCACCCTCTACCAGGCTGAAGATGAAAAAACAATGGAAACCAAAACAGTGACAAGATCACTATTCTCAGCAATGTTAAGATCATGTTCGATTGCGCAATCAGTGAGAAAAATATAGCACACGACTTTAGGACTTCGAGCCACCCAGCTACATTTTCTAAATATCGATCATTTGCCATGGTTTAAAAGCATATATTCTTAGTATACAGCACGTCCTGTTCCAGAAGATATTCCTTACTTTTGGGTTATACATTCAGTAGATGGCGCTGGACTGCAGAGACAGAAAAGTGGCTCCTCCCAGCCCCAGTTAGGCTCCTCTTAGGTCTGCTGCTTCCCCTTTGCTCCCCCCGGGTAGATCTCCGGGGGGGGGGGTGTGTATATATATTACTATGTGTTTTTGCTATGTGTTTTGCATGGTTTTGCTATTGCCGTCGCGCGATTGTACTCCGCTCCGCGGCCGGCAGCGACGTCGCCTTAGGCGCTGCTGCGCCGTCATTGGCTGGCCTTGTCACAGGGGCGCATTTTCGCGCTTTTCGGGGGGGGGGGGACGCGGGCCTTGCGGATGACGTTTTCCGCATCACTTCTCCGCGGCCCGCCCCTCGAGGTATATGCAGGCGCCATTTTGGAGCTCCTTTGCTGCGTGTCTGGCGTCCCCCTATCGCGGTCCGTAAATGCTGGCTTTTCTTTACATTTCATTGTATTATGCTTAAGGGTTCTTTGCTTTATGTCTTACAGGCGGGTCAAATTTTTCTGTGGTTTCTCCCGGTCCTATCCCCTCTTTTTAGCGTTAACTCCCTATTGGAGGGCTATTGTATTGTATATCTCCCACTTCCCTAGCGGGCTATTGGGGCATCCCGGGTAGCCTTATTGGCGTCAATACCAGTTGGCCTATTATGCCACAATAATCACCATATGGAGGCTTCTCAGGATAATGTGCTTGGGGTTCCTTCGGGACAAGCCCGGCTGTGTGTGGCGTGTGGGGTATCCCCTATAAGTGATGATGTCAGGGTGTGTGTACCCTGCGCCCAGCAGACGCTTGCGCTGCAGTCTGGTTTACCGGTGGCTGGGCCGGCGCTCCCTCTGGCTTCGCCTACCCCCCCACGCTTACATCTGACCCCTAGTGAGGTGCATACCAGTGGGGAGTCTCAACCTGATTTGGCTGCTCGGGTGGCCAGCATTGAGAGACATATTGCTCGCTCTGGCCCGCGTAAGGCTTCTGCTAAGAAGCAGCATTTATCACCTAGTGTTTCCCTCTTTCCTATGGAGGCTGAGGAATTTTTTTGACATTACCGGTTATACCCCCCTGGAAGAGGGGGAATTATTTTCTGATTGAGAATCATCTGAGGAACAATCTAGGGTGTATGGTGCCGATTCTGGGTCTGACCCATGGGCTTCAGATGATACTGACAGGCTTTTAGCTCACATTTTTGAAGTACTCTGTATCTCTCCTCCAGCCGTGGCTCCGCGGCAGCAGGGGGAGCTGTTTCATACCGTTTCCTAAACAAACTTTAAGAATCTTGTCCTTAAGGAGTGGGAACGGCCTAGCCGGCTCCCCGGGGTGCAAAAGAGTTGGGATAAGCGGTATCCCTTTCCTGCTGAAATGGTTAAACGGTGGTCATGTCCTCCCAAGGTGGATGCACCAGTTCTGGGGTTGTCCAACACATCCGTCATGCATTCTCCTGACTATACTACACTGAGGGATGTGGAGGACAGGCGCAAAGATCAGCTGGCTTGCCATGTCTTTGCCTGTGTGGGGACCGCGCTGCGTCAGGTCTGTGCCTCTGCCATTACGGCTGTTGCTATTAAAAGCCTGCTCAGGGGTCTCTTAGATGGGGCCCCTGATGATTCAGGTAGTGAAGAGTATAGAGCTCTTCTGCGTTGTGAGGAATTTGTTGCATATGTTCTCTCTGCCCTGGATGATACCATTAGAATGTGTGGCAGGGCATCTGCCTTGTTGGTAGTGATACGCCGCTCGGTCTGGCTGCGCCAGTGGGCAGCTGACAACGCTGCTAAGAAGGCTCTCACTGGGTTTCCCTTCAAGGGGCTGCGCCTCTTTGGTGAACGTCTGGACTTGTTTGCTAAGGGAGGCAAGTTGCCTCAGCGTAGAAGGCAGCCCTGGTCCTTTCGGGGTTAAGGTGCCTTTTCTCCTTCCTTCCGGGGCTCCAGAATTGGACGGGGAGCTTCCTTTGCTGGAGCCCGTGGAGATTTTTGGGGCAGGGGCAGAGGATGTGGCCGCCCTGGCCCCTCCTGGGGTCCCAAGACTAAGTCCTCCCCCAAGCCCCCTCAGGCATGAAGGGGTGCCCTCACCCATCCGGGTGGGGGGATGGCTTCGGCTCTTGGTTCATGTCTGGAGACGTCATGTCTCAGACCGGTGGATTCAGGAGGTAGTATCCTCTGGTTACAAGATAGAGTTTGCAGCCTGGCCGCCCCCAAGATTCATCAAATCCCGGTTAGTTCAAAACCTCCTGTCAGCTCAGGGTCTGTCCCTGGCTGTCCAAGGCCTTCTAGAACTGGGTGTCATCTGCCGGGTGCCCTTGAGGGAAAGGGGCAAAGGCTATTATTCCAATATTTTCATTGTTCCCAAAAAAGATGGGTCCATCAGACCCATCCTGGATTTGAAGCTCCTCAACAAATTTGTCAGATTCAGACACTTTCGCATGGAGACTCTGTGCTCAGCTGTGACTTTCCTACGCCCAGAGGACTTCATGACCTCTGTAGACATCAAGGATGCTTACCTTCACGTACCTATCTTTCCAGGTCATCAGAGATTCCTCAGGTTCGCTCTAGAGGATCAGCACTACCAATTTGTGGCCTTGCCCTCCAGTCTCACCTCGGTTCCCAGGGTATTCACCAAGGTGCTGGCAGGAGTGATGGCTCTGCTGAGATCTCAGGGCATTCTTCCCTACTTGGACGACATGCTTATCGATTCTCAGTCCTTCCATCACGCAGAGATGGACACTAAGCGGGTGGTGTCCACACTGGAGTCATTCGGCTGGGTGATCAACCACCCCAAATCTTCCCCGTCTCCTTCAATGGTGAAGTCCTTTCTGGGCATGATTCTGAATTCATCTCAGGTCAAGCTCTTTCTTCCTCAGCAGAAGGTGGAGAGTCTTCAAGAGAAAGCTCAGCTCCTTCTGTCTTGTCCTCATCCATCCATCAGGCAGGGAATGCAGCTGGTGGGCCTGATGGTGTCCTGCTTCGAGGCGGTTCCATATGCTCAGTTCCACATGATGCCTCTTCAGCTTCACCTCTTGTCAGTGTGGGATCGGGACCCCGTGTCCTTGGATCAGGTGCTTGTCCTGTCCCCTCTGGCCAGGCGGTCTCTTTCGTGGTGGCTGGACTCCAGAAACCTGCTGGGGGGCAGATCCTTTCTGGCCCCTTGTTGGGAGACTGTCACCACGGATGCCAGTCTGACAGATTGGGGGGGATTTTGGAAGTCCCTGAAATTCCAGGGTCAGTGGGGCCCTCAGGAGGCCCATACCCCTATCAACATTCTGGAGTTGAGGGCGATCAGGTTGGTTCTCGCCCATTTAACCCCACACCTGCGGGGTCGGGCTGTCCGGACAACCAGACGGCGGTTGCCTACATCAATCATCAGGGAGGGACCCGGAGCAAGAGGGCCCTCAAGGAAGTGTCCCTGATACTGTCCTGGGTGGAGGTGAATGTTCCCTGCATCTCAGATGTGTACATTCTGGGGGTGCAGAATCTGGAGGCAGACTCCCTGAGCAGGGGGACCTCTCGTTTGGGAGAATGGTCCCTCAGCAGCAGGGTGTTCCGCTCCCTGTGCCACCGCCGGGGTCAGCCGGTTGTGGATCTGTTTGCGTCCCGTCACAATCACAAGCTTCCAATCTTTGTCTCTCTGTCCCAGGATCCTCTGGCCTTGGCCATGGACAAGTTTTCAGCTCCTGTATGTGTTTCCCCCATTTCCCCTGCTGGGCAGGGTGCTGCGCAAGATAGCTCAGGAAAGGGTGCCAGCCATACTGGTGACCCCCTGTTGGCCAAGATGAGTGTGGTTCGCAGACATCGTGCAGCTGGCAGTAGATCAGTACGTCCTGCCCAGGGTTCCAGATCTGCTCACTCAGGGGCACCTACGCCACCCCAATTTACAAACGCTGGCTTTGACGGCCTGGCTGCTGAAACCTCCATCTTGATGGAAAAGGGGTGCCTGCCTCGGTTGTTAATATTATGATCAGGGCTAGGAAAAGGTCCTCTTCTTCTATTTACTACAGGGTTTGGCGCACTTACATTGACTGGTGTGAGTCTAACTCGCTTCCCTGTCGTGTGTTTTCTATTCCTAGGATTCTGGAGTTTCTGCAACATGGTTTGGATCTGGATCTTCAGCTCAGTACTCTGAAAGGTCATGTTTCTGCCTTGGCTATTTTTTTCCAAAGATCCTTTGCTCACCATCCCCTTGTCAAGACCTTCTTCCAGGGGGTTGCTCACGTGCGTCCCCACGTAAGCCTATGTTACCAGTCTGGAACTTGAACTTGGTCTTATCTGATCTGCAGGGGTCTTCCCTTCTATCAAACCTCCTTATTTTGAGAGACACCAGGACAAGGTGGTGTTTCGTTTTAAGCCACATTTTCTGCCTAAGGTTGTTTCTGCCTTTCATCTCAATCAGGACATTGTTTTGCCTTCTCTGTGTCTTAATCCTAGTAACTCTAAGGAGAGGGTTTTACACTCTTTGGATGTGGTTAGGACTCTGAAGTTCTATCTGGTGGCTACTGAACCCTTCAGGAAGACTGATGCTCTTTTTGTGCTCCCGTCTGGGTCTGGCTCCAGCTAAGTCCACTATCAGCAAGTGGATCCGTCAGGCTGTGATACAGGCCTACTCTGCTAAGGGGAAGGAGCCTCCCTTCCGCCTTACTGCTCATTCTACTCGTGCTATAGGTGCCTCTTGGGCCTTTCAGCACAAAGCTTCTGTTGAACAAGTTTGCAAGGTTCTGTTCATACTTTTTCTAAGTTTTACAAGGTTGATGTTAAGGCCTCAGCTGATGCTGCTTTTGGTCGCAAAGTTCTGCAGGCGGCAGTGGTTTAAACTGTCTGCTGTTACTTTTGGGGATCCCACCCTACCTTACGGACACTGCTATTGGATGTCCCAAGAGTAAGGAATATCTTCTGGAACAGGATGTGCTGTATACTTAGGATAATACAATTCTGTGATTACTCACCTGTAGAATTGGTATTATACGTATACAGCACGTCCTGTTCCACCCCACCCTTGTGATCATTATTTTTAGTTACCTCTTTATGGTGATTGTTCTTATGTTCAATTTATATATATGGTTATAGTTCTCCCGGTCTCATTTTAACTGCTTTTCAATACTGGGGAATTTGTGAGAGGTCCCTGGTATATATGGGGCCGGGAGGAGCCACTTTTCTGTCTCTGCAGTCCAGCGCCATCTACTGGATGTATACCCCAAGAGTAAGGAATATCTTCTGGAACAGGACGTGCTGTATACGTATAATACCAATTCTACAGGTGAGTAATCACAGAATTGTATTTTTCACCACCGAAGCCAAGTCCAGCAGCACTGATTGGCTGATCTCAAAAGTGCTGTAATGACGAGGTGCAGCAGGCTGGCTGCATCACGTTCAGGTGTGTGTGTTTTTCTTTGACTATTTAGTCTGAAGGCAGAAGGGTAGGGGGACAACACGATCACATTCTGTAAAGATTTGAAGGGATTGAATAAGGTTCAGGAGGGAAGTGATTTAGGAAACAACCTAACCATAGAACATCAATCTGAAGTTAGCTGGAGAAAATATCAGCACCAAGGCCTGAGAATATTATTTTCCTGAAAGAATAGTAGATACTTGGAACTGCAACCAGATGTGGTTTGCGTAAGAGGTCGATTTAGCAACATGTGCAAAAAGTATACTTTGGAGTAAAAAAGTGCACTTTAGGTAAAAAATAAAATATAAGTGTGGTACTGCTGAAATGACCCCTAGATCAGGGGTGCACAAACTTTTGATGAGTGTGGGCCACTTATGCAGTTAGAAACTGGTGACAGGCTGCAATGAATAGGTTCAGATTTTTTTTAATTTTAAACAGCCTAACAAAGAAAGCCCCTGTCTACACAAACTCAGTCACTGTGATTTTTTTTTTTTTTTTTTACACAGATTTGTCCTTTCACCACATGTAATAATACATATCCACACATGCTACCAATACACATGTTGATTGGCTTACCTCTCTGAATATATGGGCCCTTATTTATAGTCCTTGCCTCCATCAGTCTTGCATCTTAAATGTGTTCCTAATATGCAACCCATCTAAGCTTCCATACAAAGTATTCATTTCATATAAAAACTTTGACCTTATTATTGTTACAGAGAATTTACCCAGAGGTCACCGCATTTCTCCAAGCAACCACTGCCACCTCTATTGTGTCCCTAATATATCACTCTCCATGCAACCTTCTTATCCTTACTGAGCCTCTATTTAGCTACATTTAAAAGCTCATTCTATTTACCCCTCCTATTTTCCCACAGCAGGTCAGGGCTCACATCAGGTGCCTCCGAGGGCCACATGTGCCTTAGATAGACAATGAAAATGATTAGAAACATAGAAGGTTGACAGCAGAAGGAGACCATACGCTCCATCTAGTCTGCCCTTATGTGTATACTGTATGTACTCCTTATCTTAGGATAGATGTGTGCTTATACCAGGCATGTTTAAATTCAGTGACTGTTGATTTTTAACTACCTCTGCTGGAAGTTTGTTCCAAGCATCTACTACTCTTTCTGTAAAATAATATTTTCTAACATTGCTCCTGATCTTCCCTCCCGACTAGCTTCAGGTTCTGCCCCCTTGTTCTATCATTAAGTTTCTTCTTAAAAACACTTCCCTCTTCACCCTTTTTGAATCCATTCACTATTTAAAGGTCTCAATCATGTCCCCTCTCTCCCTTATTTCCTCCAGACTGTACAAATTAGGTTCTTTAAAGTTGACCAACACCCTGCAAGATCGGCCAGGAAATCTATAAGATTCCCGGGCCGATCCCTCCCCGCGGGGAATCCAAAATCAGGATGCCCTGCTGTGTGAAACCCCCCAGGACGCCCGCTAACCTTACCTTACTCCTGGTCCAACGGTGCATGCGCAAGCCGCTCCCGCATCTCGCGCTTCTCTCTAGCAGGGCGGGCGTGCTCCCTGTTAGAGGAAAGCGCAAGATGCAGCCGCCAGCATGCTCGGAGCCGCTGAGGTAAGACGTCGCTTTCATGGGCATATCTCAGCGGCTCTGAGCGCACTGACTGGATTAGCGGCCGCGCATGCGCCGTAGGAGCGGGGTGAGGTGAGTTATAGCCAGCCATCTGGGGGGTTTCACATAGCGGGGCACCCCGGGGAAGTGGACCAAAACCCAGGATAGTCAAAATCCTGGGTGTTGGTCCACTTTAAGTCTCTCCTGATAAGATTTAAATTTAAGCCCTTCTATCATTTTTGTTGCCCGCCTTTGTACCCGTTCTATTTGAATGTCTTTTTGCAGGTAACGTCTCCAGAACTGCACACAGTATTCTAGCTGTAGCCTCACCAGGGCTCTATACAGTGGCATCACAACCTCCCTCTTCCTACTAGTGATGCCTCGAGCTATGCAGCCGAGCATCCTGCTTGCTTTTCCCACTGCCTGGCTACACTGTGCACTCATCTTGCAGGTTTCAGTAATCACTATCAGTATCTGATTAGTACTTTTTACTCCCCGACCCCCTAAAAAACTAAAGCTAAATCAAAGGAGTAATTTGCATGAAATTATTGATACTTAGAATAAGTGGAAGATTATTATAATTCAGTATTTACAAACACAGATTGTACCAAAAAACTGCAATGTTCTAGGTAGTCTTGATTAGAGCACCTGTAGGAAATCCTAAAATATATACCACCACCCAACTGTTCATGGCAATGCCTCAACTAGAAATCACCAGCAAACAATGTCCATTTTTAATTCTCAAAATGAAAATATTTGAAGGAACAAAGATTTTAACCAAAAGGCTTTTCTTTACTGGCGTTTTAAGAAACCGATTCATGTGATATTTTCATGAATTCTTGCACAATCAGACAGAACATTCAGTTGCCCAAAAATATATTAAAAAAAAGATTTTAGCAGCCACCACAATTAAAACGTGATGGCAGAGTATTATACATACTTTGTAGGTATCATAAGATAACAGACTTACCTTGGTGATAAGCAGCCTGTACTTCTCCACCAGGTAGTCATTATTGTGACACCCAGCAAGCAACTGCCACACCTCACCCCTAAGCGCTTCAGGCACACCACTTCTCACCAGTGTGGAGAGCTGTTTCGGACGTACACTCAGGTTCAAGTGCCTAAAAAAACATAAAAACATTGGTAAGTTTCCTGAACAGTCAAATAAGAAAATGAAAAGTTATGTGAAATAACATTTATTGCAATTAGGAAAATATTGAAAATTTGCAAAAATATATTCATTACAAAATGGGAGATTACTTCATCTAGCATTGAAAACAAAGGGAGAAAATGGAAGAACAATTATGGATGAAAGGTTCATTTACCTTTTTGTAACTCCTGCTGTGGTCGATTTCCCCCCTCCCCCATGGCATCATGCGGATCTACCAGCGGCCTGCAAACAGGAAGTGCTGCTTAATTTCCTGCCTCTTTGTATTAAGCCGGTTGAGTCCAGACAGAAGCATGTCTGCTTTAAACCCAACTAAATGTCTTGCACAATAAACAAAAAAAAAAAAAACCTCAAAACGTAATTGCTCCATCTGCATGCATGATGTTGAATTGTCAGCACTTACATTTTCTCCTGCATCCACTCAAAGCTAAAACCTCCTCATGGTCGGGGTCATCTTGGAGCACCCAGGAGGCTTCTTTTCCCAGTATTCCAGCTGTGCTGCTGTTTGAAATTAACAGACACAATGCACAATGCACAGTTTCAGGAAACCCAGCTGCACTTCCTCCTTGCAGGTTACTAGCAGGTCCATAGGAAGTAACTGAGGGGGTAAATTAATCACGGCAGGAGTTACAAAAAGTTAAATTACTTTTTATGTGCAGCAATCAGAATTGCTCCGTGAAGGGATCCATATAAAGAAGGTTTCTTGTAACTGTGTTGGTCCAAAGCTACTTAAAAATACCATTTTGTGATTACGCACCTTTAAAATGGGTATTATAAGTATGTCACACACTCCGCTTCCAAGATTAATAACATTCGGGTTATGTCCAGTAGAGGGCGAACTTCTGCAGAGAGGACTAAAAAAAAAGGAGCCCCTCCCGGTCCATAAATACCTGGGACCTCCCACACATTACCCAGTATAGGAAAGCAGTAAGGGGACCAGGAAGAGCCAATAAAAAACTAATTAACCAAACAAGGTTCACCATATAGAGGATCCAGAATACAAAACAGGGCGGGGTGTGTGACATAATACCCATTTTAAAGGTGAGTAATCACAAAATGGTATTATTCCAAGTATGTCACACACCCCGCTTCCAAGATTAATAACATTCGGGACATCCAGTAGCAGTGTCCAACATGGGCGGGGATCCCAAAAAGGCAATAATGCAAAATTAAACCACAGCAGCTTGCAGAACTTTTCGGCCAAAAACAGCATCCGCTGAGGCCCGCACATCAACCTTATAAAACTTGGAAAAAGTATGAACAAAAGACCAGGTAGCAGCCTTACAAATATGTTCAACAGAAGCCTGGTGCTGAAAAGCCCAGGAAGCCCCAACAGCACGAGTAGAATGAGCAGTGATCCGAAAAGGGGGATCCCTCCCCTTGGCAGTATAGGCCCCAACAATGGCCAGATGTATCCATTTACTAATGGTAGACTTGACGGGCGCCAAACCCTTCTTGGGCTCAGAGGGCACCACAACCAAGCGTCCGTCCTACGGAAAGGAGAAGTAGCCACCAAATAGTACTTCACACAACGAACAACATCCAAAGAGTGCAGGGCCCTCTCCTTGTCATTGCTAGGCTTAGGACACAAGGAAGGGAGAACCACATCCTGATTGAGATGGAAGGCAGAGACCACTTTAGGTATGAAATCTGGCTTAAAACGGAAGACCACCTTGTCCTGATGTCTTTCAAAGTAAGGGGCCTGAATAGACAGAGCCGCCAACTCAGAAAGTTGGAAAGTGCAACATCCTGCATCGGCTCAAAAGGAGGCCCCTGGAGAGCCGAAAGAACCAAATTCAAGTCCCAAACAAGCAACAAAGGCTTTCGAGGGGGCCGCACATGAGTGACCCCCTGGAAAAAAGTCTTAACCAAAGGGTGGGGAGCAAAAGACCTTTGAAAGAAAACCGCCAGGGCGGAGACCTGCCCTTTCAAGGTACTAAGCTGAAAACCCAGGTCCAAACCATGTTGAAGAAACTCCAAAATCCTGGGAATCGAAAACACCCTACAAGGCAAGGCCCTAGCCTCACACCAATCAATATAGGACCGCCAAGTCCTGTAGTAGATGTTAGAGGAAGACTTCTTCCTAGCCCTAACAAGTGTCTGGATCACAGCATCAGACAAACCTTCATCTTTTAGAATGGAGGTTTTAGCAGCCACGCCGTCAAAGCCAGCGTTTGTAAATTGGGGTAACAAAGCTGACCTTGGGTGACCAGATCCGGAAGCAGGGGCAACCTGTACTGATCGACCGTCAGCCGCACGACGTCTGCGAACCACACCTGTCTTGGCCACCGTGGAGGCACCAGAATTGCTGGCACATCCTCTTGAACCAGCTTGCGCACCACCCTGCCTACCATGGAGAAGGGAGGAAACAGGTACAGGAGACCCAGATCCCTCCAGGCAAGGGACATGGCATCCACTGCCAGAGCCAGAGGATCCTGAGACAGAGACACAAAAGCAGGGAGCTTGTGGTTGTGACGGGAGGCAAAGAGATCCACCTCCGGGAACCTCCACTTGTGACAAATGGATAGAAATACCTTGTTGTTTGGGGACCATTCCCCTCGACGAGAGGACCCCCTGCTGAGGGAGTCCGCTTCCATGTTCTCCACACCTGGAATGTACACCGCCGAGATGCATGGGACATTGCTCTCGGCCCATGCAAGAATCAGAGAAACTTCCCTGAGGGCACTCCTGCTGCGAGTCCCTCCTTGGTGATTGATGTAAGCGACCGCCGTCCGATTGTCTGATCGAACCTGAATCGGTAAGCCTTGGAGGTGATGCGTCAAGTGCGACAGCACCAACCGGATAGCCCTCAGCTCCAAGACGTTGATGGGGGTGTGAGCCTCTTGAGGACCCCACAGCCCCTGGAACTGATGTTCCTTCCAGAAACCCCCCCAGCCCGACAGGCTGGCATCCGTGGTGACCGTCTCCCAACAAGGGGCCAGAAAAGATCTGCCCCTCAGAAGATTCCTCGGTTCCAGCCACCACTGAAGAGACTGCCAAACCAGGGGAGACATCACAAATGACTGATCCAAAGACAGAGGGCATCTGTCCCAAGCCGCTAACAGATGAAGTTGAAGAGACCTCATGTGAAACTGAGCAAAGGGAACCGCCTCGAAGGAGGCCACCATCAACCCCACCTCCCTTGCCGGACGGACAGGCGAGGGTTGGACAGAAGAAGACGTATCAGATCTTGAACCATCTGCACCTTTGACTGAGGCAGGAACACTCTGGTCTGAATGGTATCCAGATTCATGCCCAGAAAGGAAACCTCCCTTGACGGGGAGAGAGAAGACTTGGGGTAGTTGATCACCCACCCGAACCTCTCCAGCGATGTCACCACCGTCCTGGTGTCCAGCTCTGCCTGGCTGATAGAGGATGCCGTGATGAGAAGGTCATCCAGATACGGCACAATGCGAATGCCCTGGGCTCTGAGAAGGGCCATTATACCCGGCAACACCTTGGTGAATACCCTTGGTGCCGAGGTCAGCCCGAACGGGAGAGCCACAAACTGATAGTGCTGATCTCCCACCACAAACCTGAGAAACCGCTGATGACCTGGGAAGATCGGCACATGAAGGTAAGCGTCCTTGATGTCTATGGACATCATATAGTCCCCTGGACGAAGAGAATTGATTGCCGAGCGCAGAGACTCCATGCAAAATTTCTTGGTCCTGATGAACCTGTTGAGAATCTTTAAATCCAGAATGGGTCTTATGGAACCATCCTTTTTGGGCACTGTAAAAAGGTTGGAATAAAAGCCCCGGCGTCTCTCTGAGAAGGGCACCGGGCAAATGACTTCCAACTCCAGAAGATTTTGTACTGCCAACAACAGCCCCTGCGCGGCCCGGGGGTCTGAAGGAACCCGAGTCCTGAGTAATCTGGGAAGAGGCCGGAACTCAAACTCCAGCTTGTACCTGGAAGAGACCACTTCCAGGATCCATTTGTCTGTGACCTCCCGAGTCCAGACCTGGGCGAAGTGCCGTAGCCTTCCCCCCACCCGCGAGGGTGAGGGCGCCCCCTCATTGCTGAGAGGGCTTGGCAGCAGCCTTGGGTTTGGCACCCCAAGCAGTTCCGGCGCGGGCACGTCCTCTGCCCCTACCCCAGGAGTCACCTCTGAACGCAGAGTAAGCAACTCCCCTGCTTGCTCGAGAGCCACGAAAGGAAGCATTAAAGGAGCCTGCACCCCGAAAGGAGCGGCGTTGCTTTTTGCATTGCTGCAGCCTTCCTCCTTTCGCCACCGAGTCCAATTTATCTCCAAACAGGAGCATACCCAAGAAGGGTAGCCCTGTGAGCGTCTTCTTAGCCGCCATATCAGCCGCCCATTGGCGCAACCAAACCGATCGTTGTATAGCCACAAGCAAAGCCGAGGTTCTACTACACATACATATTGTATCGTCCAAGGCTGATAAGACAAAGGTCATGAACAAATCACACCGCGTAAGTGCTGCAAATTCATCACTAGCAGGGTTAAGATGGGGACCATTCAACAGGCCCCTAATTACAGATCTGGTAGCCACGGCCGTGAGAGCTGAAGCACAAACAGGATGCAAGGCCGAACCCACACTGGCAAAGGCATGTTACGCCATTTGATCCAGACATCGGTCCTCACTATCCTTCAGCGTAGTGGAGTCTGGTGAGTGCACCACCGATGTGTTGGACAAACCCAGAACCGGACCGTCGACCTCTGGGGGTGACGACCAGCGCTTCACCGTGTCCACAGGAAAAGGATACTTCCTATCCCACCCCTGAGGAATACCGGGAAGCCGGCTGGGCTTTTTCCATTCCTTAAGAATCAATTTGTCAAAATGCTTCTGATCAGGAAACTCCAGGCGAGTCTTAGTGGCCCCAAAAAATTCCCCCTTGTGCGGAGGGGCCTCCGTAGGACAGGAAATAGCAAGAACCTCAAAAATATGGGTCAGAAGTCTGGGGGTATCCACAGTATCCCCACGCTCCTGCCCAGCATCAGAATCCAAGAACTGCTGATCATCAGAGCCTTCAGAGTCTTGAAAACAATTCCCCTTTTTCAAGCGGGGAACAATCAGACCAAGCAAACGAGCCATAATCATCAAAATCAAAAACCGGCGCAGCCGGCGCCAAATGCCGTCTCTTAGCTGGGGCCTTCCTGGCCGCAGAGCTAGCAATCATCTTTTCAATGTTGGCCAATCTAGCACATACATCAGATTGCGACTCCCCAGTGATGACAACATCACTTGGGGTCAAAGCCAGGCGTGGGGGTGTAGGTGATGAGGTCAGCGGCGCTGATCCAGACGCCAGGGCCCTGATTGCCGCGCAATGGCCTGCTGTGCACATGGTACACAAATAAGCACATTATCCCCCACAAGGGATACCCCACAAACCATACACTGCCGGGGTTGCCCGGAAGGGATCCCGAGCCCGGTATCCTGGAAAGCCTCCATATGGTGATTTTTTATGGTAGTCGCAATGAATTACGCTAGTAAGCTACCCGGGATGCCCCTTAACGTCAGTTAGTGGGAGGATTTGTAAAACCCCAATTTAAATGAGGGACTGGGAGAACCCCCTTTTAACCATCAAGGAAGGTAATCCCCCTGGAAGACATAATAAAAAAAAGGGGACCATAAGCAACAATCCATTACAGCGATCATACTTCCAGATATAAACACAGACAGACCATATAACTGTATAACCTTAATGTAAATAAGCAAGATAATGCAGCATACAAGGCACCCCCATAACAACCATAAATGAGAAATTGGTTAATAAAACAAGCCCCGCAGGGCACTCACAGTAAGAAGCAAGATAGCGACCTGGACACACCAGCAAGAGGCCGCAGCAGCTAGGCAAAGAGAAAGAGAAGGGGGGCGCCCCCTCCTGCAGGGAAGAGGAACCGCAGTTCCCAGCCATTGGCTGGGAACCTCCGTGGGCGCCAAGGAGAGGGGGGCAAACCGCAGCAGCACGCCAAGCTCCCGGCCCCGCCCCCCCTCCAAACTGAGGAGAATGGTACTATGGCCGCGCTCCCAGCCAGCTGCGGAGCCGGCCCGGACTCTAGGCCGCCAGACATCCAAGCGCGGCCTGGCCAATGTGAAAGCATGCACACTCCACACTCACACCACCAATGTACAGACAGTAATTATCAAGGTGAAATAAAAAGGAGGGACAAGCTCCCCCCCCCCATGACCCAGGGACAGGGAGTAACGGACTGGGGGGGAGACCCAAGCCACCTAATGCAGCGCAGGGACAACATGGACAGGGCATCCCAAACCCCAGGATCCCGAACCTGGTATCCGCCTACCCCTTGGGGGGGGTCTTACGGAGGAGCATAAGCTTCTAATTAGTACACCACTAGGGCGTCCCCTACCCTCGCCCGGACCTACAGCCGAAGCTGGGAGGCATAGTAATTAAATAAAACAAGGTCCGGGCAGAAATAGGGCAATAAAATGGCCGGGTGTAAACCCGGCTTACCTGCAAAGAAGGAGACAGCCATCTTCTGACTTGCTCGCCGTCTGCAGAGACGATTACTGGGTAATGTGTGGGAAGTTCCAGGTATTTATGGACCGGGAGGGGCTCCATTTTTTCTAGTCATCTCTGCAGAAGTTCGCCCTCTACTGGACATAACCCGAATGTTATTAATCTTGGAAGCGGGGTGTGTGACATACTTGGAATACATTTTTTTTAATGTAACCCACCCCGTCCTTTACTTCTACCCTTCAGGGGCGGGGCCAATGATGTCACTGCCGGGTGTCGTCTGGGCACCCGGCGGTTCAGCTGTCAGATGCTGGTGAAGGCTGGGCAGAGGAGGAGGGAGGTAGGCGATCCTCCGATCGTCTACCTCCCCCCTCCTCTGTTCAGCCGTCACTGACATCAGATCGCCGCGGGACACAGGAGATGCAAATCGGAGGTGAGTAAAGAAAAAATATATAATTATATTTTTATAATAAAGTTATTTTCAAAGTGTGTCTGTCTGTTTTTTTTACTTTTAACCCTTTGTGAACTGGTAAGGGGTCCATGTGACCCCTATACCAGTTCACAAGGCTCGGGGGTCTGGCAAGTCACCTGCAGCTAGCGGGTGACTTACCATTACCCCTGAGCCCCCCAGATTACCTGCCTCCCCAAAGCCCGGGGGGGGGGGCAGAAGAGCCGTGGCTCTAGGCTATGCCAGCTTGTAGCCTGCAGGGCCAGGGGCCACTAAAGCTGGCCCCTGCGCCCTGTTCTACAAGCCCCCATAGCTGGTCACAGGCTGGTTGCGCTGGGAAGGGGGGACCTCACACCATTTTTTATTTGGATTTTTCAGGTTTTTATCCCTTAAAATTCAAAAAAATAATTGGGTCCCCCTCCCCAGTAGGTATAAAAGGCTTCCAGCAGCAGCAGGAGAGCAGAAGCCTAAGCGATTAGCGTGGGACACAGGGATAGATGGGAGGTATTAAAAAAAAATAATGAAAAAGTGTGCCTCTGAGTGTGTTTTTTTTTACTTTTAACCCTTTGTGAACTGGTAAGGGATCTATGAGACCCCTATACCAGTTCACAAGACTCTGGGTCCAGCAAGTCACCTGCGGCTAGTGGGTGACTTGCCATTAACCCCGACCCCCCATTACCTTCCTCCCCAAAAACCCTTAAAATTCCCCCAAGAAATGGTGTCCAGCCCCCCCCCCCCTGTGAAGGGGGACCACACACCATTTTTTTTTTATTTAACCCTTTATTATGTGGATAGTAGTTGTATTTTATTTGTAAATGTTATAAAGTGCTCTTTTCAGTTTAGGGGGGTCATCTAGGAACGGGGGGCTACCGATACATATGTGGTATCATTGTAATCGGGAGAAATGGGGCTTTCACATGCAATATGGTTTTCTTTAATAAAATAAATGTTTTGTTAAAATAAAGGAGACAATTTAAAAATATATATATTTTTTATTTTTTTTACTTATTTACTTAAAGTGGACCAACACCCTCCCGTGATCGGCCCGGGAATCTATAAGATTCTCGGGCCGATCACCTCCCTCCCTGTGGGACATCCGAGATCGGGATGTCCCGCGGGGTGAAACCCCCCCAAACACCCCAAATCCCCTTACCTTGTCTTCGGCGGCGGCCGGCCACCGCCGCCTCCCTCGCGCCCCTCTAGACGTGCGCTCGCCCGCGCCGGCCGTCTGTGAATGGGCGCGGGATGCGGCGGCGGAGGAGCCGCTTGTCCGCTCCTGTCAAATGACTTGTCCGTCGGCGCTGGGAGCGGGGAGAGGTGAGTTTTCCGGGTGATCGGGGGGGTTTCACACAGCGGGGCACCCCGATCGGGGGTGCCCCACCGAAGTGGACCAAGACCCAGGATAGTCAAAATCCTGGGTGTTGGTCCACTTTAAAAATATATTAAAAAAAGTAGAAAAAATACAAACAAGACATTTCATGTTAAAGCCTAAACTAAACCACAAAAAGAAAATATGCCATTTTCTTGGAAATTCCTGCAAAAATCACAGTTAAACATCACGCAAAATGGTGAAAAATATCCTGTCAGCAGAGGGTGACAATATCTCAAGTAGGCTGGCAGTTAAAAGGTTACAGGTACCTATGCATGTTGGGTTTTGTTCTGCTCGGGGGACCTTGCGCTTTCATATTTAGCTTGTTTTTTCTTATTTGCATATTGATATTTTAGGAAAAGGTGTTTTTTATTACCTGGACACACCAGCAAGAGGCCGCAGCAGCTAGGCAAAGAGAAAGAGAAGGGGGGCGCCCCCTCCTGCAGGGAAGAGGAACCGCAGTTCCCAGCCATTGGCTGGGAACCTCCGTGGGCGCCAAGGAGAGGGGGGCAAACCGCAGCAGCACGCCAAGCTCCCGGCCCCGCCCCCCCTCCAAACTGAGGAGAATGGTACTATGGCCGCGCTCCCAGCCAGCTGCGGAGCCGGCCCGGACTCTAGGCCGCCAGACATCCAAGCGCGGCCTGGCCAATGTGAAAGCATGCACACTCCACACTCACACCACCAATGTACAGACAGTAATTATCAAGGTGAAATAAAAAGGAGGGACAAGCTCCCCCCCCCCATGACCCAGGGACAGGGAGTAACGGACTGGGGGGGAGACCCAAGCCACCTAATGCAGCGCAGGGACAACATGGACAGGGCATCCCAAACCCCAGGATCCCGAACCTGGTATCCGCCTACCCCTTGGGGGGGGTCTTACGGAGGAGCATAAGCTTCTAATTAGTACACCACTAGGGCGTCCCCTACCCTCGCCCGGACCTACAGCCGAAGCTGGGAGGCATAGTAATTAAATAAAACAAGGTCCGGGCAGAAATAGGGCAATAAAATGGCCGGGTGTAAACCCGGCTTACCTGCAAAGAAGGAGACAGCCATCTTCTGACTTGCTCGCCGTCTGCAGAGACGATTACTGGGTAATGTGTGGGAAGTTCCAGGTATTTATGGACCGGGAGGGGCTCCATTTTTTCTAGTCATCTCTGCAGAAGTTCGCCCTCTACTGGACATAACCCGAATGTTATTAATCTTGGAAGCGGGGTGTGTGACATACTTGGAATACATTTTTTTTAATGTAACCCACCCCGTCCTTTACTTCTACCCTTCAGGGGCGGGGCCAATGATGTCACTGCCGGGTGTCGTCTGGGCACCCGGCGGTTCAGCTGTCAGATGCTGGTGAAGGCTGGGCAGAGGAGGAGGGAGGTAGGCGATCCTCCGATCGTCTACCTCCCCCCTCCTCTGTTCAGCCGTCACTGACATCAGATCGCCGCGGGACACAGGAGATGCAAATCGGAGGTGAGTAAAGAAAAAATATATAATTATATTTTTATAATAAAGTTATTTTCAAAGTGTGTCTGTCTGTTTTTTTTACTTTTAACCCTTTGTGAACTGGTAAGGGGTCCATGTGACCCCTATACCAGTTCACAAGGCTCGGGGGTCTGGCAAGTCACCTGCAGCTAGCGGGTGACTTACCATTACCCCTGAGCCCCCCAGATTACCTGCCTCCCCAAAGCCCGGGGGGGGGCAGAAGAGCCGTGGCTCTAGGCTATGCCAGCTTGTAGCCTGCAGGGCCAGGGGCCACTAAAGCTGGCCCCTGCGCCCTGTTCTACAAGCCCCCATAGCTGGTCACAGGCTGGTTGCGCTGGGAAGGGGGGACCTCACACCATTTTTTATTTGGATTTTTCAGGTTTTTATCCCTTAAAATTCAAAAAAATAATTGGGTCCCCCTCCCCAGTAGGTATAAAAGGCTTCCAGCAGCAGCAGGAGAGCAGAAGCCTAAGCGATTAGCGTGGGACACAGGGATAGATGGGAGGTATTAAAAAAAAATAATGAAAAAGTGTGCCTCTGAGTGTGTTTTTTTTTTACTTTTAACCCTTTGTGAACTGGTAAGGGATCTATGAGACCCCTATACCAGTTCACAAGACTCTGGGTCCAGCAAGTCACCTGCGGCTAGTGGGTGACTTGCCATTAACCCCGACCCCCATTACCTTCCTCCCCAAAAACCCTTAAAATTCCCCCAAGAAATGGTGTCCAGCCCCCCCCCCCCCTGTGAAGGGGGACCACACACCATTTTTTTTTATTTAACCCTTTATTATGTGGATAGTAGTTGTATTTTATTTGTAAATGTTATAAAGTGCTCTTTTCAGTTTAGGGGGGTCATCTAGGAACGGGGGGCTACCGATACATATGTGGTATCATTGTAATCGGGAGAAATGGGGCTTTCACATGCAATATGGTTTTCTTTAATAAAATAAATGTTTTGTTAAAATAAAGGAGACAATTTAAAAATATATATATTTTTTATTTTTTTTACTTATTTACTTAAAGTGGACCAACACCCTCCCGTGATCGGCCCGGGAATCTATAAGATTCTCGGGCCGATCACCTCCCTCCCTGTGGGACATCCGAGAAACCCCCCCAAACACCCCAAATCCCCTTACCTTGTCTTCGGCGGCGGCCGGCCACCGCCGCCGCCTCCCTCGCGCCCCTCTAGACGTGCGCTCGCCCGCGCCGGCCGTCTGTGAATGGGCGCGGGATGCGGCGGCGGAGGAGCCGCTTGTCCGCTCCTGTCAAATGACTTGTCCGTCGGCGCTGGGAGAGGTGAGTTTTCCGGGTGATCGGGGGGGTTTCACACAGCGGGGCACCCCGATCGGGGGTGCCCCACCGAAGTGGACCAAGACCCAGGATAGTCAAAATCCTGGGTGTTGGTCCACTTTAAAAATATATTAAAAAAAGTAGAAAAAATACAAACAAGACATTTCATGTTAAAGCCTAAACTAAACCACAAAAAGAAAATATGCCATTTTCTTGGAAATTCCTGCAAAAATCACAGTTAAACATCACGCAAAATGGTGAAAAATATCCTGTCAGCAGAGGGTGACAATATCTCAAGTAGGCTGGCAGTTAAAAGGTTACAGGTACCTATGCATGTTGGGTTTTGTTCTGCTCGGGGGACCTTGCGCTTTCATATTTAGCTTGTTTTTTCTTATTTGCATATTGATATTTTAGGAAAAGGTGTTTTTTATTCTGCTTTTTTATACATTTTTTTGTGAAACCCTGTGCAACCTAAGAATTCTTTGAGATATTACTTCCAAAAAGATGAGCCCACTACAACAAGCTGGGTACGCTTAGAAAGCTTAACATGTGTACTTTCAGGGAATATACGGGGATATTCCAAATGTAAAGGGTTGTTTTGGTAGAAAAAGCACAAGGTGCGCACTCTTTCCTTGACAGAACCTATGCATGTTGGGTATTGTTCTGTTTGGGGGATGTTGCTTTTTCAGATTTTCTGTTTTTTTTCTTGTTTGCATATAGTTTTGTTTTTTTTTATAGGAAAATGCGGTTTTGATTCTGCTTTTTTATTCATTTTTAGGGAAACCCTGTGCAACCAAAGAATACATTGAGGGATTACTTCCAGAAAACTGCACCCATGTCAACAAGCCTGGTACGCCTAGAAAGCCTGAGGTGTAATAACACAATTCTGTGAGGTGCTCACCTGTAGAATTGGTTTTTCTGGGAATCCATTCCAGGCACTCCTGACGCTTGGGATTACCTCCTTGCTGATCACGTGACTGCAAGAAAGAAAACAGGTGCGGCCCCTCCTGGCCCATAAGTAGCAGCTGCCTCCTCACCCAGATCAGTTTACTTAAAAAACAGAAAAACAGAGGCAGGCCGGGAGGGCCTATATAGGAGTCCATGTTACTTTACACCGAACTCCGCGAGAATACTCTCAGAAATTAAGTTTTGTTCTTTTCACTTTCTCTTACACTTTATTTTCTCTTTTTTTTTTTTAAATGCTAATGAAATAACTGGACTAAACACCATAAAAAAAGCATCAAAAGATAGATCATGACGCAAAACGGGTGGGCCAGAGTACCTGGAATGGATTCCCAGAAAAACCAGAATTGTGTTTTTTCTTCCAATCCATTCCAGGCACTCCTTACGCTTGGGATCTCCAAAAGCAGTGCCATCTATGGGCGGGATCCCCTAACGCAGAACAGCAGGTAGTTAATTTCACTACTGCCTGAAGAATCTTTCGACCAACCACAGCGTCAGCTGAGGCTCTAACATCCACCTTGTAAAATTTGGTAAATGTATGAACAGAAGACTAGGTGGCGGTTTTGCAACCTGTTCCACCGAAGCCTGATGCTGAAAAGCCCAAGAAGCACCAATGGCCCTAGTGGAATGGGCCGTGACCCGAAAAGGGGGTTCCTTCCCCTTGGCCGAGTAGGCTCTTCCTACTGCCTGCCTAATTCTCGGCCCTTCCGATATAACAAAAAAGGAAATCCGTTTTGCTTTTCCTCTAGAGCACTCTTGCTCAGGGTACCCCCCTGATGATTGATATAGGCTACTGCCGTCCGATTGTCCGACTGGACCTGGACTGCCTGCCCCTTTAAGCTGGGGGTCAGAAACTGAAGCACTAGTCGGATTGCTCTTAATTCCAATATATTTATGAGAAGCTGATACTCTTTCGGCCCCCATTGTCCCTGGATCTTCTGTGTCTGCCAGATGCGCCCCCTGAGTGAGAAGATCTGGCTCGACTGGTAGGCGCCGATGGTCTACCAATATCCTTGTTAACTTCTTCTTGGCCAATGAGGAGCTACTAGAATGGTAGGTACCCCCTCCTGAGCTATCTTTCCTAATACACAGCTCAGGAGCGGAAGTGGGGGAAAAATGTACAGAAGCTTGAACCTTGCCCAAGAAACTGACAGGGCATCCGTTGCTATGACCAGAGGGTCCCTTGATAGGGATATGAAATTCGTCCGTTTGTGATTGTGTCTGGATGCAAAAGATCCACTTCCAGACACACCCAGCAAAGACAAAGGGTTTGAAAGACCTTCCGACTGAGGGACCATTGTCCCCAATGCAGAACCTTCCTGCTCAGAGCGTCGGCCTCCTGGTTTTCTACCCCCGGGATGTAAACTGCCGAGATGCAGGGAACATTCTCCTCTGCCCAAGTCAGAATCCGGCTTACTTCCTCTAGAGCACTCTTGCTCAGGGTACCCCCCTAATGATTGATATAGGCTACTGCCGTCCGATTGTCCGACTGGACCTGGACTGCCTGCCCCTTTAGGCTGGGGGTCAGAAACTGAAGCACTAGTCGGATTGCTCTTAATTCCAATATATTTATGAGAAGCTGATACTCTTTTGGCCCCCATTGTCCCTGGATCTTCTGTGTCTGCCAGATGCCCCCCTCAACCTGTGAGAATGGCATCCGGGGCAACGATCTGCCACTGTGGTGTCAGAAAGGACCTGCCTAAAGACAGATGAAGAGGGTCCATCCACCACAGAAGAGATTGCCTGGCCGAGGGCGTCAGAACAAAAAACTTGATCCAGCGACTGTGGGGCTCGATCCCAGTTTGCCAACAGATTCCACTGAAGAAGCCTCATGTGAAACTGGGCAAAAGGTACGGCCTCGAAGTAGGCTACCATAAGGCCTACTAGCTTCATCCCTAGCCGAATGGTCGGCTGCTGGCAAGCCAATAAGTACTCTATTTGATTTCGAAATAGCAGAGCCTTCTGCTCTGGTAGAAACACTTTGACTTGAACCGTGTCAAGAATCATTTCTAAGAAGTTCCTTACTGGCGCCGGAGTGATATGGGACTTCGGGTAATTGATCACCCAGCCAAACTCTTCCAGAGTTGATAGGACCATCTGCGTATCTTTCATGATCCGCTGAAAAGACCCGCTGAAATTAAAAGATCGTCCAAATATGGAATGATGCATATCCCCTGGCTCCTGAAAATGGCCATGAGACCCGCCAAAACTTTGGTGAACACTCTTGGAGCCGAGGATATCCCGAATGGGAGTGCCACAAACTGGAAGTGCTGGTCTTCCAGGGCAAACCTCAGGAACTTCTGATGCCCTGGAAAAATTGGAACATGCAGATACGCGTAAGTCTATAGTAGTCATAAGATCCCCGGGCCTAACTACTCTTACCGTTGACCTTAGCGTCTCCATGCGGAAAGGTTTCACGCGGATATACCTGTTGAGACCCTTTAAGTCTAAAATGGGATGCATCGACCCGTCCTTTTTGGAGATTGTGAACAGGTTGGAGTAAAACCCCTGACCTTCCTCCTGAAAGGGTACCCGACAAATTACCCCTTTTTGAAGGAGATGCTGAACTGCGGATCCCAGGGCATCTATCTTTGACTGGTTCCGGGATGCCCCTGACCGAAGGAACCTTGCGGGTGGTCTGGCTGCAAACTCGATCTTGTAGCCTGATGACACCACCTCTAGGATCCAAAGATCTGCCACGTGGCGCCTCCAGATATGAGCAAAATGCAAAAGCCGTCCCCCCACCCGCTCGGGTGAGGGCGCCCCCACATGCTGGAGTGGGCTTGGCTGGAGGATTAGGCCCACTTCTCCAGGCCCCTCCTGCCCCATTACGTGCTCTACCTCAAAAATCTCTACGGGAGCAAGGATGAAAGGCCCCTCTGCCAGTCCAAAAGAGTCGATATGATGAAGTCCTCTGAAAAGGCCGAGTCGTCCTCTTCCTCTGAGGCAGTTTGCCATCCTTCACCATACCGTCCAGCTTTTCTCCAAAAAATCTGCTCCCTAAAAAAGGTAGATCTATAAGAGCTTTCTTAGCTGCAGCAACCGCAACCATTGTCTTAGCCATAAGGAACGGCGCAAGGCCACAAGCAGAGTAGAAGCCTGCCTGACTGCATCATCGATTGCAGTGATAGCGAACGAGTTAAAGTCCAAACAATCCTTAAAATCTTTGGACTCTTGAATAAGCCTGGGAGACTTGGCCCTGGCTAAACTTTTTCTTCATCTTCTTCCTGGAAGCCAGGGACACAATGGCCATGGCACAAACAGGACGTAGAAAGGATCCTTTCATAGCAAAAGCATGACGGGCCAATTGATCCATTCGTCTCTCCGTGGGATCTCTTAAAGTGGACCAACACCCACCGGTGATCGGCCCGGGAATCTATAAGATTCCCGGGCCGATCACCAACCCCCCCAAACACCCCAAACTCCTTACCTTAGTTTCGGCGGCGGCCGGCCGCCGCTGCCTCCCTCGCGCCCCTCTAGACGTGCGGGCGCCCGCGCCGGCCGTCTGTGAATAGCCGGCGCGGGCACGCGCGCATCAACAGGGACGCGCGGGAGGCGGCGGCGGAGGAGCCGCTTGTCCGCGGCTTGTCCGTCGCAGCGGACAGAGGTGAGTTCGGGGGGTTCGGGGGGGTTTCACACAGCGGGGCACCCCGATCGGGGGTGCCCCACCGAAGTGGACCAAGACCCAGGATAGTCAAAATCCTGGGTGTTGGTCCACTTTAAAGATCCCATAGTAGCAGACGGCATGATGGAAGTATTAGACAAGCCTGCTACTGGAGAATCCACCTCAGGTGGGTAAGACCAAAGCTTAATCATGTCCGCCGGAAAGGGATACCTAGAGTCTAGTATCCTAGGAACAGCCGGTATTTTTGTTAATTTTTTTTTTTTTTTAATTTTCCCATTCCTTTAACACCATTTTAGAAAAGTGTGGCTGCTCCGGGAACACCTGCATTTGCCTTACTGACTTAAACAGATCATCCTTCCCTCTTTTTGCCACCTCAGGAGGGGTGATATTATTATTATTATTATTGTACATTTATATAGCGCCATCATCTTCCGTAGTGCTTTACAAAGTAGTAATTACAGACAGGGTAGAACATAAAGTACATACACTATTTCAAACGCAGTTTTACAGATTTGACAGTGGATATTCTGAGTACAAGATACAATAGGGGAGAGAGTGATATTCAAAGTTTCAAAAACCGAAGAGAGCAAACTGTGTTTCGCCTGCGAGGAGGGGGTCCTCATCAGAAGAGAAAAAAATAGAGTTACTATCTTCCTCACCAGAGCGTAACTCGCCTTCTGAGAGCTGCTCATCTATATACTCTTCTTCCTCCCACTCTCCAAAAGAGGCAAATAAATCTCTTTCCTCCGCAACAGGTTCCAATGCCTCCTCTTATAGGTGGCCTTCTTTGGAATAACCAAGGATAACTGTCTCTCCAGGTTATCCAACCTGTGCACCACATCTGACTGCGCCTCGCTGCCTTCCCCCTCTCCAGGGGAAGGAAGGGATGGGTGAGCCGTTGCGCTCACACCAGCAATAACTGGACTAAAGACCTGAGCCGCAGCTATTATGGTCTAACCAATTCTCATGGCGCAAGCGGAACAAACCGTGCTGAAACTACCCAGGGGATCCCACTTACATAAGGGGCAGAGCCCGCCCCGCTCCAATGGGATGCCCGAATCACTATTCCCTGATGCCTCCCTCATGTTGTTTCTTTTTTTTTTTTTTATTTGGCAATCAGACCTAAAAGGCCCTAAGCCTAAAACCAATCCCAAAAGGGCCCGGGAGGAACCACAACCCTTTTCTATCCTTCTTCCAAATTCTAAAAAATCAAACAGGAGAAAAAAAGAGCATTAATAATCTCCCTCTTTTTTTTTTTTTTTTTTTT